>JAIUND010002830.1:0-19481 GCA_034699125.1 Gisinianus flammeolus | reverse complement strand
AGAGAAATTAAATTCAAAATTTTATTCCCACTCTACCTTTCTCTAATTTCCATACTTTCTTTTAACGAAGATATTATTATGTTTTAACGATTTCGTTAAAACTGTGCAACTTCACTAATAACTGGATTTAAAACAGCAGAAAAAGTATTAGATTATCGGCACTAAAATAATTCTTATGGTAAAACTAGCTGATCTAATAATAAAATGATATACGTGTATCTTTTTGTGTGTGCATAAATAGATAAAACGTTTTTTGATGCATTAACCCAGACTACATATTTGTAATTGTGGGACTATTTCTGTCTAAACCAGACGAAATATAATAATATTATTATTGTATTATGCAACATACTTCTATTTTATCGCAGCTGTCCGAGCCAGATCCTCTTCGATGGATGGGGACCTATGTATATATTGTACATAATATTTTTAGATTTGATTTAATTAATACACACCATTAACATTTTTACAGCAAACCTTTTTTCATCTTACTCCGAACAATTTGTCGCTTATTTTGTATAAATTAAATATTATGTATAAGATATGTAAGTATGTATTAGGTATAATATGTATATTTTATAAAACAAAGACGTTGCTCACCAAAGCTCCGAGAATAAAATCTCCAGTGTAGTTCACATAGAGTTTTTTGTTGTGACTGGGTGGACCAGTAAATGGTAATGATGATGATATTGTTGACAGTCTTTCTCCTGTCACCACAATACTTCCAACATGTATAAGAAATATTGCCAACAGTGAAACTGAAAAGATCATTTTGTACATAATAATTCTGTGAAAACGAAAAGATTATCTTTTCCTTTCCCGTAATATCCGCACATATACCAACAACAAAAAAAACCTAATACAAATTGCACTTTTTTCAACCGTTATAAACTAGATTTTGTCATCAAAATCTCATCAGCGGCTGATGATCAGCCATCCTCGCGATCGACCAAACTATGTATTACTGTATTATAATATCACGACACAGATTTCTTGAACTTTTTTGTTCCTCCAAAAAAAAAAAGCACTGGGTCACTGGATCTAAACATTCTTTAAATAGTTTACACTTTACACTGCAAATTCGAATTCTTCAAACTTGTTTTTTTAACAGAGAATCGCACTTTCCTTCGTCACTTCAAATACAAAATAAATAAATCTTTAACAATTCAAAAAGTCCATTTTTTTCAAACTCGACTTCCCAAATTAAAATTTTCCACCATTGAAATAAAACTGTTGGAAACGTTGTAATAATGAATAATTATGGCATCACCATCGTTTGTTCAAGTTGAGTTTAGTTGGGATTTGGAACAAGACTCGAGACAAAAGAGACGACAACTTTTATATTATTTTTTTCACTCCAGACAAATGTAAAACTAAACTTTTTGAGAATGCGGGACACTTTTTTTCCTCATATTTCATACATCAGATCCACACAACAACTACTTTCATAAATAACTAAATGGAATGGAATTCTGCATATATTCTTTACAATTTTTTTCCTCGCGTTTCGGATTTCGGATTTTGCACTCGAGTATCTGAAGAAAGAGAGACAGAGTTAGAAATTCCAAAAAATGTAGAATATTATTATTACGAGTCCCAGTTGGAGAGAGTGCAAGGAGAAAAACGTGAGTACTTTCACCAGTTTTTTTACTACCGGTTTCTGTTTTCACTTCTCACTTCCAGTTTCCGTAGCTGTGCTTGTTGAATGTAAGTAACAGTACTCTTATGTTTTGTCTATATACCTCTAGAGTTTATAGTGTATTCACTGTATTCATTTCATATAATACGACAAAAAAATTGTAGTAGTATGAAAGAAACATTCCAAATTCAACAGAAAAATGTGCTTTTTCTCGTCCACAAACTCGTATTTTGTTCACAATGTAAAAGAAACCACCGCATACTGAGTCATATATATAATCACAAAAGAGTCTTTAATTTTGGAACAGAGTCTTCAGTCTCGAGTAAATTTTATACTTTTCATTTTTGTCGTGTCATTTGTAATTATGAGAGCACTGGGTAAAAACTAAAAGTGTCAAACTAATAGCGAGTTTGAGATTATATATATGTATAACGAAGAAACTTTTCTTGATCATTTACCAAGTAAAGTTTCTTTCACTTTTGAGAACAGATGATTCCTTCTCGTTGTTTGTCATTTGTTGCCCCAGAGACGTCTCTCATTAATTCATTCTCTTGAAAATTCAGATTACAGATTCAGCGGCTGACAGTGGGGTGTCTTGAGTTGATGGATTCGAATCCGCTTCGATTTCCATTTCGATTATCGACATTGACATTGAAATCTGCCTTTATTAAAGAGACAAGACAGGAATTGGGATTTTTTTTTGTCAATAGTGAAGAGACGAAGAGAGTTTTTGATCACATTCGGGATTCAGTTGGAGTTGGAGTTGGGATAATATAATACCAATGAATGAAAAAGTATAGTTGCATTCAGGAGTATTGGCATTTATGGTCGTGGGGTGTACTTTCTGGAGAGAAAACAAATCTCATTTCCATTACGGAGACGATCCCGTTGAAGCCTGGATGAATCCATGTTGTTTGTTCTATGTATATATTTGATAGTATTGGGGTTTGTGTATCTCTGAAGGAACTCCCTGTTTTGTATTCTTTGGTTGTCTCAAGTTGGAGGTGCTCGGGATTTTTTTAGCAGCTTATCACCAAAAACTCCTCAAATCCTATAATTTGTTTCTTCTCCTCTCTGTACAAAATAAAATAAAATAAATACAACCAAATAATCATTCGTTATTTTTATTTTTTTGCACTTTGATATTCATTACTTCTTTCTCTTTCACAAAAATATTTTTTACATTTATATTTACATTTTCATGCAAAATTTATATATTTAAATGGCGATTTAAAAAACATATCCTCTTTGCCTTCTCTTTTTTATTTGAATTCATATACACCAAAAATATTTGAGATTGAGAAAAAATCAATGGGATTCATACATAAGAAAAAAAAATAGTAGGGCAACATTTTAGATTTTCTAATACAGTCGTCAGGCGACTTTATATGAATTTTGAATGTGAAAGCAACTGACGACAACTACAACTAGACAACTACCTATAAATAACTTGATGGGTTAGAGCGAGATGTAAAAAACTGAAAGAAGTAGGAAGAGACAGAGTCTATATATTCGTCCTTTGACATTTTTTTCTGCTTTTACCTTTTATTTTTATTTATTTATGTAGTTCAGCACGTGTAGACACAGAAGACACAAACACACACATTCAGTGCTCACAACTTTCACTCTCAATCGCAGTCGAGTGAAAGCACACTGGAGAAAGTTGAGGATGGCAATTCCAACCCATCTAAATATGAAGAGATAGAGTAAATCGAAAATAGAAAATAGAGGATGAAATTCCATCCTCCACAGATATTCCCATGAGTCTTAATTTACCAAATTTTGTTTTACTTGTTCGACTATATCTTATAACTCCAAGTCTGTTTCTCATCCCTCTGTGTGTTCGTTGTTTTTCCTTACTTTTTTGTATATTATTATTATGTTATGTATCTATGTATAATAAAACGAGTGGGCACGCATAGAGCCAGTAACTAAATACGGATACTACTATATTTCATCCTTTAAGTTTACCTTCTCGACGTTATTGCACGCGATAGCTAAAATCTTCATATATCGTAATCGCAAAACCTCATTTATTTATTTCCCACACACATGTCTTGTATTTTTGTATACGTATGAATTCGTACTATTTTTGTTTTGCGTAGTTGAGATCTTCTTATTCTAATAGATAGATTCATTTCAACGTATAGACTTTGCTTTTAATTTTTAAATTGAATTCATGTTTCTCGTTTCTCAATTCTGGAAATTCTGCTCAGATAAATAAATATATGGATTGGTTTTTTGGTACATTTTCCCCCATTGAAACTAAATATAGAAAAACAAACTACCCAACCTTTTGAATGTAAAGTAATCAAAAAAATCCGAGCAGTTGAAATTCAGAAAGTTTTTTTCTACATTTCTCCAGAGATTCATGGAATACGAATACGAATTGTCTTTGTTCTATTTTTTGCTTTCATTACTCAATTAAAACCGTTTTATATAGTCATTCTCACTGGACTTGTTCCGTAAGTTTCTTTACAGTTATACACTTTGATCCTGAAAAATGATCTTGTAATATGATCGCATATATGTATTGACTAGTCCAGTTCTCTCTGCGTTACAAATGTATTATTCAACAGCCAACAGAATTGTGTAGTCAATTGTTAATATTATTTACACACCCCCTGTCAAAAGAATCTCGTTTCAAATTAAAAGAGGATTTTCCCAAGTATAGTTTTTTAATTTCCTTTAGTATATTATTATATTACACAGACGACATCAAATGTAAATAATCAATGAAAATGCAGCAGAAAAGGAAGTAACTGTGTGTGTATGTGTGTTTTTTTGTATAGTATTCTGGAAAACTGTATACATATAATTCATATAAATAAATTGCCTATAAAAAATGATGAGACCAAGAGAGAGTTGGAAATTATACTCTGGAAACAGTTGAATGCGGAGAAGAAGATACAATGAATAAGCCGAGTATCATATATAAATCAACACACGGTGTAATTATAAACCGTAAACTGTAGGTATTTTGATTTCCCTTGAAAATTTCATTTTAAATGAGAAATTCACGCATTTGTGCACATCACACACTCACAGTTATGTTATTCTTACGAGTTCGAGTTACGATATTTGTATAATTTAGAATTTAGCCACGGCTGCGGACTCCTTTCATATATATTTCCTGTTTACAAAATGACTCAAAAGGACAAAATGCACAATGCTTAAATTTATGTATGGAAACGGAATTGAAATTGAGTTTCCAAGAGAGAGCTTGAGGAGAACAATTAAACGAGATAAATTTTGTACATATAGCTAAACATTTTGATGAATTAATTTACGTACAGTCACAGTCACAGAAGTAGAATAGAGTTCTCAAATAATCTTACGAAGCAAATGCTGACGGAACACAATGCAAAATTCAGAGCTCTAAATACACATCAAAATTTTGTCGGATTCGCCTGCTATTTATGTAAAAGGAAATCCGTTGTTTCTCCTACACGATGACGCAATAAGAAAATCCTAAATTCCGAAGAGCCCACAAACGATATAGATTATACACATCCGACAATTTAATTATCTTTTGCTTTTCAAAGTTTGCGTCATCTAAAAAATTTGCCCAATATTAAAGTACTTGTAAATTAGAGACCGTGTTATTGAATGTGATTTGATATAATGAAAAATCCAAAAATCATAACCAGTCATTTGTATGGGTAAATTTACTTGATTCGTCTATTATGATATCAATAGGCTCAAGTTGAATTCATTCCAGGAATTGAGTATCCCGTTCCTATTCTCTTTTTTTCTGTAAAGTTCTCAAAAGTCAAAACATTTGACACTCACTTGGTTTTTGTTAGCACAAGGAATCCAAAAGAAAAAACCCTTTTCCTGGGAATTCCATTCGGTTTTTAATGATGATTGTTTGAACAATAAAAAAACAGCACAGACGGCACAAAATTACGATGTACAATGTGCGCACCCACCACTATTTAAGTACTAACGACTAACGAGTAACTTACTATATATCGGAGTATATATACGTATACGTATACGGAAATAAAACTGTAAAACAAAAAAAAACAATGAAATCTGACGATGAGATTTGAGAGCGCTGTATATAGATTCTGTTCTGTATTGTATTTAATTTGTCTGCAATATCAGTAATCATGAACATGAAATCCAAGTTTCTGTCTAACCGTTAAATATACAGATAGTATAGCCGTTAAAATCCAAAGACTTGATTAAAACACATATAAATACACGTAGAGATTCAAATAAACAAATCCTATATAACTACTCTTAGCTATTATGGAATCACATGATTGCATATAAGAACACATGGACTATAGAATCTAAATTAGTTGTAGTTAAATGTCAAATGTATTAAAATTAATTTGTTATTGGTATTATTAAGATTAAGATTAAGAAATCCAAACTTACGACATTGACAATGAGCCATGTGCTCCAATCAAATTAATCCAAAAATATTAAAGATATAAATATATGACAAGATCTGTTGACCTTCAACGTGACACAAATAATAATGATTCCACAACTTCAGACTTATTATGCTCCAACAACTTTGAATTTCTAATGTATACATACATATCTGATGTTTTACATATTATTATAGAAAATATTTGACGCATGAATGGTGCGCTACGGAAAAAGGCTAAGTACTTATATACCTACATACATTTAACATTTATCCAAATGAATCCTTATATGTACATGACATTCATTTGCTGCGGAGTGCCTTTTATTGTTATCTTATTTAATATGAATATGAATGAATGTGGATGTGCAAGGCACTTTTTTGAAAGTATAATAATAAGTAATCGAAAATTGAAATGATTCACACATGCGGATATTATTATTATACGGAATTGCCAACAAGTTGACGACTATGAAAGTTAAATTGTGAAGATTCTTTAAGACGGAGTCATCGTTATCACCATCAGAGATTACGTTGAAGATTAAATGTAAATCACATTCAAATTCCCAGAATTTAGAATTCACCACTCTATATATCGTCTGCTTAGTTCCGAAACGTCATATTATCGTTTTGGGCTAATTCCGAATCGTCCTATTATGCCAAATCCTTAGTTCTAAAACATTCTATTATCAAAATTCCTTAATTCTAAAAAGTTCTATTATCCCAAAACCTAATTTTTAAATTATCTATTATGTCACATACAAATTCTAACACAAAATTTGCCCTAAGTTAAAACGTTTGACCAAAAATGACCTAAATTACAAAATTTGACCAAAATTGACCTAAATTATTAGTTTGACCATAGTTTGACCAAAGCTTGACCAAAATTGACCTAAATTATTAGTTTGACCAAAGTTTGACCATAGTTTTACCAAAATTTGGCCTAAATTCGAAAATTTGACCAAAACGTGGTCCATTATACTCGGTGCGACCGAAATTTGACCTAAAACATTAAATTCCACCAGAATTTGGGTTTGTGGTCAAGTTGTCGTGAAATAATGTGTTTTGGCCCAAATTTTGGTCAAACTTTGTAATTTAGTCCAAATTTTGGTCAAACTATGGTCAAACTTTGGTCAGGCCAGTAATTTGGTCTAACTATGGTTAAACTAATTTAGGTCAATTTTGGACAAACTTTGTAATTTAGTCCAAATTTTGGTCAAACTTTGTAATTTAGGTCATTTTTGGTCAAACGTTTTAACTTAGGTCAAATTTTGTGTTAGAATTTGTATATTACATAATAGATAATTTAAAAATTAGGTTTTGGGATAATAGAACTTTTTAGAATTAAGGAATTTTGATAATAGAATGTTTTAGAACTAAGGATTTGGCATAATAGGACGATTCGGAATTAGTCCAAAACGATAATATGACGTTTCGGAACTAAGCAGACGATATATATTTCTCCCCCATTATTTGTTTATCATAATCACTGTCTATACAATTTCCTCATGTCTTTTGTTGGTTTTTGGACTCATAGTATTATTATTATTCGTTTGCCTTTGTCGGCAGTGAACACTGGAATCCAAATCCGAATTCACAAATCCAAAATCAACATCAAAATCTTTGCTTTGCATTTGTATAATTATGTGGATTTAAAAGTTGCGTCCTCGTATTTTCTAGCTGTATATGATGTAAATATGGAGCAAAGATGGTCATATAGTCATGGCCAGGTTGAAATGTTAAGGTTGAAATATGTGGCCAGCCGTTAATATATCTCGTAGCTATATATAGAGGTTGTATTTCAAATTCAAATTTGGAATTTCAGTTTACTACCTAGCGTTTGGGGTTCCGGTGTTTCTTTTCTTTCGTTCCTTTTTTTGAATGGATAGTTACCACGGACTTTTGGCGTACTCGTATTCCACTATAGGGAATTGGAATGAAATTCCGAAAATACCAAAATATAAGCACGTGCATTTTATATGTATATGTAATAATATGTATTTCAAATACTTGGATTACTTGGGACTTGGTAGCTGGTATGTATGTACATATGTAGTTGGGGGCTTTGGGCATTAGCTAGAAAGAATTATACAAACTATGCTTGCACAACAACATTCACTTTATGTATTTATGTATATGCAAATATTTGATAGTCAGTATACTGATACTCAGTATAGTAAAGCCAGTGGAAGTGGACATATATGCAGATGATGATGCTTTCGTTTCCGAAACTCATTTGATGCATAATACGAGTCTTGCATGAGAACATTGATAACCTTCTGTCTGTGTGTTTGTGTTTGTGTGTTCCTTTTGGAATTTAGTCATTAGCTAATGGTGTTCTTTATTGATGTTGTGTACTATTTACAATATCAGCAATAACATATATTATGGTACACTTTATACTTCATACAATGCTCGCTGTGTACATTCTAACTGTACGAATTCTATTTTTCCTTGGTATACCTATGGTTTGGTACCGAGTCGGTTTACAGTTACATTAGAAATAAAAGCTCATGGCATGGCTCATGGTATTTTCTATAAAAGTTGCCACAGTTTAATTGAGTTTTACGCCAGTATTATATATTATATATTTTGTCTTTTGTCAATGTTCATTCCCTTTATTCTCCTTCCGATATATTTTAAGAATAGGAACGCCTTGACCTTTAGCCTTTAGCTTTATCTAATTTCTGTCGGGTGTCTCGTACAATTACAATTAATAAAATCCATTCACCCGATATTCCGATGTAGACATAATATTGGTCATCTCGAAAATTTTGAACTTCTAAATCGAAATCATATTATATTCATATAGTTGTTGTAAAATGAAGTTTGTCTACATTGATCCTATTTTCCTTTTGAATTATTGAAATGATTGACATATGTAATATGAAGAAAAATCCAGACATTTCCATATGCAAATTTGACGTTAAGCAAATATGTAATGTATGTATTTTCAATGTCAATATATCCGCAGCTGACGAGTGGTTGCTAAGATTCCACATTTTTCCATCTACTTATTTTTTTTTTGTCAAACATTTCTGTCTTATTGTTTCTATTGTTTTTCTACGTCTGATCTTTTATTGACATAATCCTTTCGGGAGCTACAGCTACAAGGCATGTGAATTCCACAGTCAACTCTCTCTCTGTCAACTTTCACAAAGTCCATTTTATCTGTATTTTCATAATAAATAATATATTCAGAGGGAATCTTTATTATTGGAGTGAGTGCATATTTGTACAAAATCAAAAAGAAAAAGCACACGTGGCAAAAACAAAAACAAATAATATATGCTTTATTTATTCCACGGCGCTCTCAAAATGTTGCAATACGGACGTTCAGAATTTTTAATAAAGGAATTTCTCAGTGAGTCTATATTTGTACTATCCGAATTTAAAATTTTCAAGTACAGAGTCCGTGCTCCAGACTTGCAGATACAGTCTAGAGTCTAGACTCTAGACTTTTGATACCCTGGAGACTCTCTTTATATGGAGTTAATTCAACTTAGTGTGTGTGTACACTCTAAAAAGAGTAAATTTTAAATCGGGGGATCATATCATCATCCTTCAACCTGTACAATATGATGTATACAATGTATATGTAGTTCAATGTACAAGAGTGACGTGAAGAAAATGCGGAACTGTCACAGAGAATGTTAATTAATATTAAATCCAAAATTGAGCATGGTCAGAGTTGGAATTGGAGTTGGATTTTGGAGAGGCTGTGAAGAGGAAAAGGTCGAGAACAAATTGAAAGACATATATTCAAAGTACAAACCCATTTGAAACTTTGTTAATTACTAATAAAACTTGTGATGCAAAATGGTGGAGTCTCGGCGAGCTACACATGTGACTCGACTCAACTTTCTCTCTCTCTCTTTCTCTCTTCTTCACACGACGAGTCTGTGTTTTTGCCGTGCTTTCACTACCATTATTAATTTACTATCGTAAACTTGAACAGCCACAAACACACACACACACTTGTGAAATATGCTCCTGTACGAGTTTCTCAATTCTCTCTATATATTCTGTACCATCAGCAATTATAATGACCCAATAGAAAGGGTCATATGGTGCCTCTAGAAACTCAAGTTTTAATGCTCAATTGATTAGAGTCAGAGTTTTGAGAGAGAGAAAGAGAGAGAGAGAGAGAGAGAGTTTGGAAAACTATTCTAATTTGAAATTTCGTTAGGTATATAATAACTTATATATGATCACATTATTTTGATTATTCCCTTTCACTTCCATATGTGCATGTTTTTATAAATCGCTCCGTAGATTCTTTTCTCTTCTCCTTTTATCTGTATATAGTTGATGACCGATAGAACATAGACGAGATAATAACTACGGATTACGGATAATAGTAATAGTAATACTATACTATAATTCAGAATTTCTTATTATTCCATCACTGACAGGAAACGGATGATGTATTAATATTATTTCCTAGTGTAAAATTCGGAAAATTCCTAGGATTTTATCATTTCCATTTTCATCTATAGGAGAGTCAGAGTGACTATTCAGTATACATATTCATTTTTCATCCATTGACCTTTGTGGTATGGTTTCCCTTTTCGTGAGTTTGAGACCAAACCGATCTTCAATCAAATGTAGTGACGTCCATGTCTCACTCCGTCCGTCCACATACTTTATTATTATTATTATTATTTTATTATATTCAAGCATTGAGTTCATCTGGAACGGATGGATTCTCTCTTCTCTCTTTCTCTTTCACTTGGAATCGGAATGGATTCTGGAACTATAGAACGAAGACTAACCAATATGCCACAATGTATATATAGACGCAAAGTCAGGCATAGTTCAGGTTGAGCGTTGTGGGGTTGAGAGAGAACGAATTCATTTGATACTGACAATGAACAGAGACTCTCTCTCTCTCTCTCCCTTGAAGACTGTCTATAAAAATAGAATCAATCATCCAAGTGGTTCAAATGAGACACTCTCAACTTTGAATCGAAAGTCAATCGAGCAGTCAATATTTCCTCGAGGTTAGTTTTACATTACAATGTGCGTTACTGCTTAAATATTGAAAACATATTTGTGTACATCTATATGCCTACCGAATTTCCTTCTTGTACAACACAACAGTACAACGATAACGAGTCCAAGTATCATAAAGAAAGAGGAGATCAAACAAAATTTCATAAGAATTGAGTTGACGCTTGAATTTGAATTTTGAATGTCATTTTCGTTTTCATTTTCAATTTAAAATATATACATATACACATAATGTGAAGGGAGGAAAAGGCGTAAGATTATTCAAGAGTGATTGTTGTGTGTGTGTGTGTTGACAAGTGACAAAAGATGTATACGTGATGAATTTTGATCTGAGAGAGAGATAGGCGGTCAATATGATACTGAAACTGAAACCACTGAAACTGAAACTCAAGCTGTTCAACGTGTACAGTGAAGAAGCTCATAATAAAATTCAATTTCCGCTTTCCACGGTAAAACCTTACAGTGGCAAGATAAAATGGACGAGAAACTTTCCATTTTCCACTCCGAGAGCTTTAATCTTCCGTTGGGAACGAGAATGAAAATGTCGAATGGGAAACGTTTTTTTTTTTTGGTTTCATACATGTACGATAATATGGAAATAAATACACACAGTATTCACGTACTGCTATATACATGATCCTATATCAAAAAAAGGTTTAGCTTGTGAAGGGAATACAAAAACGTTCTTAAGCCACATGGTAAATTTATTAGTCAGAGGAAGTCGGAAGTAAGAAGGAAATTAAGTCACATCTTTAAAAAGGACAAGCTTTCTCCTCACTCTCTTTCTCTTTCTCTCTCTCTCATGTGTCATATATTTTTTTCTATTTTCCTTCCATGTTGTACAGTTTGTACACACATGAAGCCAAAGCCATGTAACACGTTCTCTTTTTATTGATGTGAAAGCTCACAATCAGTTCAACTTGGTTTTTTTAATTACTTTCCCAAGACAAGAAAAGGAAACCTCAAAGGAATTTTAACTAAACCCTTTGTGATATTTATTGTTTCCTGGAATTTTTCATGAAAAAACAAGAGTGATTTGTAATTTGACTCAAGTCAAGTAGAAAAAACTCAAGGATTTGAGTATTACCGTATTTTACCAAATAGAACCCCCGGGGTTCTATTTCAAATTCAAGCTATAACCCTGGGGGGTTCTATGCGGAGGGGGGTTGTATTTGGAGGCGGGGGTTCTATTTGGTAAAATACGATATGTAACATATTTTACTTTTTGGGCTAAACGAAAAGGGGCTTGAATTCAATTGAGAATTCTCAAATTGAGAGGAGAATAGAAGAAAAAGAGAGTGACCATCGACCATCGTCCGACTGGGTTTTACTAATCGATGATTGATTAACGGAATTAAACCCGGGTATTATCTTATCTGTGTATTCTGCCTATGTATATGCGTGTGTACATGTGTCCATTGACACACGACTGAATAGATCTGAGACGAGAGAGCGAGAGAAAGTGGACTAGTGGACGATACGGTTACATACGAAGAGGACTAACAATAAGACTTATTTAACAGAGTAAGAAACGAAACGAAAGTCCATATATCTGTAGGGAGAGAGAAAAGTAATAAGTAAATAGCTGGGCTCTCACTGTTTCTCTTTTCCCTTCTTTTGCATCACTCGAAGGAGACGAAGAAGAAGAAGAACAAAGAAATGAAACTAGTTCAAAGCCCAAGTTTTTCTATAGATGGATGAAACACCCGTTTTCTAAGGAGACGAGAGAAAGGGACGGAGAAAAAGAAGAGAAAAAAAGGTTAATAATGTGATGTGTTCTAGGGCAACTGGCGATTATATTATGTATAAGAGTAGGTATATAGGCTAGGGATATTTTCTGTATGGGATTCATGACTCAAGACTCCAGAAAATAGTCCGAGTTCTAGATCCAGATCCAGATCCAGTTTCAGATTCAGATTCAGAGGAGTTTTCTACAATATAAATTCAAGTCTATAGTTTGTAGTTTGTAGTTCCAAGACCATGAACATCCAATGAGAAAATAAGTAAAGAATTATAATTGCCATATATTATTTACTTGTCTTGACCTTATACCTACTTATAAGTATATATTATTATGTACAAAGTACAAAGGTGCTGGACCTGAACCCAATTCTCATCCCGGGTTTTTTCTCCCAAACACACAGAATAGAAAGGGAAAGAGAAAGAGTCAATGGTGTAGAGTGTAGATCTGTATAGATGTGGTAGATTGAAAAGGTGTGGGATTTTCTTCGTGGATTTATATAGTCTACAGTATAGTGTGTCAAGTGTTAATCAGTATGTAGTATGTACCTACACACAATATAGGATAGGTATGTCTGCATCGGTTATTTAATAATAATAATAATGTGAAAGTCTGGGATTAATTGAAAGTTTCGTATGCTATATATATGTACCAAGAAAATTTCTAGCATTATTATTACTAAGAAATATTCTATTTTACTCTCTCCAATCTCCAATATTTCATCTCATTCCATAAAAATATCTAATAACTGTATTTCCCTCCGTCTTTTCTCTTTTCCGTCTTTCAGTCTTATCTTTTTTTTGTCCGGTTGTCAGTGAAAGTTTTTTTTTTAACGAAAAAGTAGAGCGAGAATTCTTGGAAATGAATCTATCAAAGTATTTTCAGTCTTCACAGAGTTATCAATTTCCACACAGTCTTTAACGCATTCCTACAGGTAGATAAAGTATCTTGGAAAACACACACTTCTTTTTTCCACAAATTGGTTTTTTTTGCCAAGGAAAAAGGAGGGAGCGATAAGGAAAGACATAAAGAGAAAGTAACCAATGAAATAGGTTTAAAAATGTGTGATAACTAAATAAAGAAGAAAACAACTGTATTGCTTTCCTGTACAATTTCCTAATGACGATTTCATTTCAAAGTATATAAGACCCATCTGAATTCTGTATCATGTAATCGCGTGAAAATATCAAGCGGTTTTTAGCATATATACTTGTTTTTCGCAGTCTTTGATATTGGAGATGAGTACATAGTTTTAATTCAATTGTTGTTTATATTTATATGTACATACTTATTTTATACACTTTTTTGTAATTGCGTCGTGACCCCATTAGCCCCGGTCTTTTATAATAAGTATTGTATTCATCAAAATCTTGAAGAAGAAAAAAATTCACGTGTTAAAAAGCAAATCCAAGCAATATATCCATGGTAAATGTAAGTCTGAACACGCTGTCATTCCCCTACAAAAAAAACTATGTACATATATATACTTCAAGTTGTTTTCTACGAAATCCGACCGCGTTAAAATTCCCAGCATCTTCTCAAGAGGAAAAAAAAAGTGCCTAAAGAATTTGACAGTTTACTTTCACCTATTTAAAATTTTAGACGACTTGTATATATAAAAACAAGAGCACACTCTCATGTACGAACAAAATTCTCTCAGCATCTTTTTTCTTCTTTTCCGTTTCCCTTTTCTATACAGAACAGTAATTTTCACATTGAAATTTATTTTCAAAGAACGTGAGTACGTTTGAAGTTTTTCAAGTATTTGTATATTTGTAGCATCATCTTATCCTGAATTTTCAAGAATACTCAAGTTTTGGGTAAAAGATTAAAAACAAAACGAAAAGGCTCGTGCTCATTGTAATTATATACAACGTACCAACGTACATATCTGTACATTCAGTCAGCTCATCTGCAAATATTTTCCTTTTGTGTATATACGTATACGTTCATAAATGTATTTTTATACCAAATACGGAATTATGTATATGTATACTGACAATGTTAAGGATTGAGAATTTTTGTTTTGTGTTCATTAGTAAAGGATTATGGGCATATGTATCAGTATTTTAGACATTATATTATAGTGTTTTCAGTATGACTGTCTTTGCTGCATGGTCATTCATCATTATCAGTATAAATTATTGTTCGAAACATGGCCGAAATGTGACCATCATATCAATTTTCAATGACACGCAAATCCAAGTTTTACAGTATACTTTTACCCACAGGCCCACAGGTTTGATTACTCAATGCATCCCCCCGATATTGATATTTCTGTTTTCTATACTGAATTACTCGATTTAGTACAGATATATATATATATATTGTTTGAGAGTTTGAGCTCATTGTTTATTAGCATTAAGAATTCTATATATTTGTGTTATCATATTACATATCGTCGTCTAACATGCAAAACCTCGTAACTTTTTTTGACCCCGGACGATGAATTTATCGGCCCATCCGTATAAACTCTAATCTGTGCAGAACAAAATCCATCGTCTGGGGCCAAAAAAAGTTACGAGGTTTTGCATGTTAGCCGACGATATATTATGTTATATGTGTGTATTTTGAGCGTAATTGACACGCATGTAAATAAATATTCCATGTCGTTCATCATTAGTTCAAAGTTTCTTCTCTTTCTATTATTATTATTATTATATAGAAGACTGGAGAATGTTACAAAGTACCCACAAATTTAATAACAATAACGTCAATAACCAAACAAAAAACTCATTGAATGCTTTGTGAGAGGAAAACAAACGCTGACGTGTTTTCTTCTTTTTATCAGAAGAATTCTGAAATTCGAATATCACACAGAAGAAGAAAAGGAAGAAAGAGTTTTTCTGTCTTTGTTTCTTATTTCCTACGAATACGAAAAAAGCTACATTTTACTTAAGTATATACAGTTTAAAACTGTTTTTTGAAATATAATGAAAGGTGCATGTGCTCGGTTAATTGATAATGGGTAAAACTTCCTTGTGTACACTACCTGAACAAATGTTTCCCAAACGGTTAAACAAATGATGTTTTTGGTGTCTTTTTTTTGGATTTGAATGTCCCATAAGTTCCTTTCCTACTATCATTTGTTATATTTTATCTCTGTGTATGCATTAGTGATTAGTCGAGTTTACTCTTCCTCGTATACCTACACATTACACATGTTGTATGTACATATGTAGAACCAATACCAAACCAAATTTTTAATCCCAACCCAACCAAATATGTACATATGTATGAAGTTCTTGTGGATGCCCTGTTATATATATATATATATATATATAATTATAAGTATTATAACATTATATGGCATGGACAAACTCGTAAATTCTACCTACAAATTCCTTTTCTATAAAAGTCTAGACTCGAGACTGTATTCGAAAAACAGATATATTGTAAACGATTTCCAAAAAATTGAAATTACACCTGCAATATATGTACATATTGGAAACAGAAAATACAAAGGCAAATTTCAACTGATTTTGAATACTCGCTCAAAGATAAAAATTAATATTCAGTTTTCAGTATTCAGCTTCCAACGTTTTACTACATGTATTTTAAAGTATAGTATATATAGGTAGCCGAAAAGTGGAAAAATATAAAGTAGGAGAGAAATAGAGAAAAATGTTATTGGAGAAATGCGTAATTGAATTCAGTATGGACACAGACGATGTCAAAAAATAGAAATACTTACAACTTACAACAGTGTACAGTTGTTGTTGTATGTATACAGATTATTTGCATTTTAAAATTCGTTGGGTATGAAAAATGGTAATGATTATATGAAATATAAAAAAAGGGATTCGGGATTCTGTGTGTTTATATTTCCCATTTGTCGTATTTTTGTGGACTACAAATAGTACAAATGAAATGATGGATAAAGACATATTAATTGCCTATATAAATTACAAGACATGGATAAATGTTTACATTGAAGATTTTTTTTCGTGTGTGTGTGTGGGATGAGTTATTTACGAAATCGAAAACTACATGTCTGTGTAACATTCCTTGTGTGTAATGCTGTCTCGTACAATTTACACACACACACACACGCTTCACTAAACATTGGAAAATCTGTTTGCAACAGTTGGACTTTCTAATTGTAAACGTTCTATATAGTATTACATTTAATAGTGCAGATTCTAGATATTTACAGTACACCTACTTTTGTTTCTGTGCTCACCTATACAGAAGGGATTGCATGGAAACGGTATATAAGTAGGTACATTTTTTTTGTACTTTACTTTACATCACAAAAATAAAAAGACATGCCGTTTTCTCTCTATCTCAACCACGCGCATCTCATCATCATCTTTTCTAAACACATATACAGTAGTGGATCTCGATCCAAGTTTACACAATTTTACATATACATATACATAAATAGATACATTTGATGTAATTGCTTTGACTTTGGGTGTGTATGCACGGCACACGTAGATTTTATTTATAAAGATGTGTTCGCAAAAAAAACCCTATCTCACATTGTCATCCTTATTTTCAAGGATAGGATATTATTATATATTTTAATGACACTATAATCGTCAGAATAAATCAACATGAAGCAAAAAAAACCGTCTGTTTTACTACGATAGTAAAACACAACAACAAGGATCCCAAAACAACTGTTAACATTTTAGTTATGTATAGGATTTGTTACACAGAGTTCGCATTCACACAGTTGTCGTGTTGTGTTTTGTCAGTCAGTACGTAAATTTTGTAGGTAAATTTTGAGTTGTCTCTCACTCTTTTTCTTCAACAACTTGGATACAACACTTATATATTGCTCCATCCACCCACTTTGGGTTAGAAGTTGTAAATTGTCAACTCTCGTTAGAACGATGAAAAATTTCAAGATACTTTTTACTGTAGGTAGAAAAAAGTCTTTATCATTGCAATATAGTCATTTTCTAAGGTTATACAAAACGTAAATTATATAATTGACTTCAATTGGGGATGTTTTCACGATACGAATTTTATTCAGACGAAATTTATTGACTGATTGTGAGAAATGTGCATCTTGAAAATTAGTATCACGCGGACACATGAAAAATTCCGTTTAAAAAAAGTGTTACTAATTGACTCGCAAAATTTACAGACGGTTTACGTTTATTGCTTTCATACCTTTAAAATTGGGATGGGATGCTAATTGTAAATACCTACATGTGTACACAAAAAGTAGTTAAGTCGTATTCACTTTTTTTGCATTGTATAATATACAATGTATATATTTATGATGAAGGAAATGGGGAAAAAGTAAAGATTTATCGAAGAAACGTGCATGAGAGATTGTAAAACGTTCGGTACCGACGTAAGGATTTGCATTTAATTCATAGTTTGAAAAAGATCACAAGATCACTCAAGATCACAAGTGATCTTTCAAACAGGATGCGGTACGTCTGCACACGAAGGGAAGCTTTGGCTGTCTTAGTATGGAGTGTACATAGTGAGACCGCAAAGTTTCCCATCCCGTTTGAAAGGTCACTTGTGATCTTTCAAGTGATCTTGAGTGATCTTATGATCTTTTTCAAACTATGATTTAATTTTAAATACTAATCAGAATCAGGAAATACCTTACCTTTTACATGCTTAATGCTGTGATATTTTTTTTATGTTCCTTTAAATTGCACATGTACATTTTTTAAAAACAGAGTCTCATTGTAACAATCATTTCCAAGATTCTATACATATATAGTGTTCAAAGTGTGAAGTGCACTTGGAGAGTATACATGTGGGCATGAATTAACCGGCTATGTATTCCCCAATGTAGGTACTTTTGTTACTATTTATGTATTTACTTCTATTTACAGCGTCACGGAATTATAGGTATAATGACAGCGGATTTCGTCGAAGCACGTTTTTTTTAGTATATAGATATTAAATTTAGTTGCACTTTTTTTTAAATGATTAGGAATAATTATGAGTGGAAATACATGACAAAAACTGCCTGCGCTTGTTGGATTTTCTTTTATATAAGTATATCTGTAATATCTGTAAGAAATGCACGGCACTGGTACTGGACACACTAAATGTTAAAATGCAAATGCAACTTGCAATAGTTAATGGATTTATATATTTATATATGTATTGTAATTAATTATATGGTAATGGTAAATAAATGATTGAGAATTACTTGAAAAACGAGAGAGACATTGTGAGTCTGTCCGCCCTTCTCAAACCAAGTTTTACTTCTGAACCCGGGTATCAGTCCGGTTACAGTATGTGTGGAATAACATTGCTGCCTTTTGTCGTGCGTATTTGTGAGCATCGGGTTTTCACATTATCCTTCGTTCTTCTCCCATTCAAACCGGTATGTACTCACTACTCTGTCTGTGTGTGTTGGAGAACGAAGCAAAACTTGGGGAAATATAAGAATTGCTGGCTAGGTATATGCATAACATATTTACGAAATTCGAATTGACAATAATTATTTCATATTTAATCACGGTTATTTTAGTAATTGAAGGATAACATAACATTTAGAAATTGCATGTGTGTTATAGCTGAGTTTAATTCAAAGTTGATAGTTGATTACAATACACATATTTACATAAAGCTCACAAAAGCATTTCAAATTATGTATATATGTTAGGGTCTATGTGTAGATTCGGATGATCTAAAGAATGGCCGGATAATCTGTAGAACAGCCGGACAATCTATAGATTATCCGGCCAATTTGAAAGAAAAATTGGTCAATGTGTAGC
>JAIUND010002829.1:0-19481 GCA_034699125.1 Gisinianus flammeolus | reverse complement strand
TCAAAGGAAAATTCAAACTTTGATGGGATATAATGACGAAAGTACAAAGGTCACAATGCTGATTTTTGGCAGGATTCGGTGTATGAGGCCGGTACATTGAGACGGGTTTTTTGGGTGGGCATTCTCATGCACCATCGTCGCCTACGTGGGAATGTTCAACTCGGCATTCGCGATCCGTCAACAAATTGGACATCTCAAAAATGGGATCCGAATTCAATCCCAACGATTTCGAGATAAATGCAAGAGAGAAGAATTCCGACTAAAAATACAGTCAATCCTCAAGTTGGCGATCAAAAGCAGTCGTTATAATGTTCTCGAGAGGGAATCCACTCTTGTTTTCATTGATTATGTCGCCGTGTAAATCGTGAATCTCCTCCTCATTTTTAAATGAGCAATTATACACAAGAAACATATATAGCAAAGGTCACAATGTGGAAATAGATAGAATTACTTCATATTACTTTCAAGAATAAGCAAAGAAAATATCATTGAAAATGGAAGCATTTGCGATTTTGAATCCCAGATTTTCTTGAGTTTTGTGCCAAAAGTTTGAAATCACTGAAATTATATAGTTTGAATCTTCTCCAATTTCCATACAGTTTAATTGTGGTAAAACAAATCCTTGTCTGTGTGCTTGTCTTTAATCTTGGATGATTATTTTGAATTAGGATGTAATATAAGATTTGACGTTGAATATAGCAAAGGTGGCAAACGTTTTTCATTCATCAAAAGCATTCGTTTTATTGTGTAACGGTATATGGGTTTATTGTGGGTAATGGAGGGAATTTCAGTATGTAATTGAATATACAAACGTTGAAATTGACATAATGTTGAAAGGGAATTTATTGGGACTGAAATGCGAAATACTAAAGAATTCCAACTATATAGTATTCCACGCTGTGGCGGTTCATAGGATTCAACATCAGTACCAACTAATACCGTTGGTACAATTAAGGCTCACGCCACTGACAAAATGAATAAATGAAAGAAGGGAGGTGTGTATGAGTTATAAGTGCAATAAACAATATACACACTGTGTGGGTCCACCACTCTATATGTATATTGTTAATAAGGCTAGCAACAATGCGGATTTCTCCACCCAGCGCCTTTACAATCTGCTAGAGATCTCCTCTGACTCGAGCTTTCTTTAACTGGCAATAAACCAAGAGAGAGACAGCAAGAGTGACTTTATTCAGTGTATTGGATGGGATATTCATACCCAAAAAGTCGTGGCTTTTCTTAGGTACAATTTCATAATGTTATCTTAGTGCTAAATTAGAACTGTAGTGTGATGGGAGAAATGATATTTCATCATCTCTCTTAGATTGTGACGCACGAGCGATGTAAGGTTTCTTACAATGGATGTACGTGCAATGGTAAAATGTGTACATCGGGACGCACGAGCGATGTAAGGTTTTTCTTCTGTGTTGGTTCTAACATGATGTGTACACGTGTGTGTACCTAAAATATAATATTAGCACTGTAATATATATAATGTATTTTGTAATGTGTATAATTTATATAATGTATATAAAGTATTGTAATGTATAGTATATTGTATAAGGCAATTATACATAATTTATATTATGGGGCCTGGGGCCTGAACTTAATGAGGATATAATTATAACTAATTTTATTAATTCGTATTCTGGGGCTAGCGCCCTTACAATTGTTGTATGGGCAACAAAGACTTTTGCTCTCAGAATTTCATAAATTCCATGGCTTATTATATGAATTTATCTTTGAAGAAGTTCAAAATTAGTCAGATTAAACCTTGATCATGATCAGAACGATATGATTTGCCGGACAGCCAAACAACTCGGGAAAAGGGCGGGAAAAGAACTGTGAAAACAACACCCAAATTTATTATGAGCCCAACTTCGTCATCACTGGATGGATGGTCCGAGTGTTGCAGAAAGTATCTGTCAGAAACACTCGCTTTAGTTGGTTTACTCATCGTCAGATTCTTTCTAATATATACAAAGTGTGAACGTTTTGACTTTCGACACGCGAGGTTGTCAAGAAATTTCTTGACAATCGTTTTTTTTTTTCATTTTTGATTAGGAGCAAAATAGGATTTTGTCTGCTGGAAACGAAAGACGGGGAAGACATGATTGCCGTGTGGTCAAGGCGACGAGTAATAGCTGGACAAAATTGCCTGGGCAAATCTATGGTCCGGAAATGCAGTGTCGACTGAAACTGTGGGCCAGGAATCCTGGCCCAGGATGGACTGGCGGGAACTTCTAAACCATCCGACAATCAAGTTCTTTGTCATGAAATGAAATGTGCAATGAACGACTCTGAAGGGAACCGTAATTATTGCACATTAATAAAATGTCTGAGTCTTATATTGCTCAAGTTGGACAAGAAGATTTAAAATGTGAGGATATATATATATATACAAATGGAATTTTGAATTGTCATAAGGAGATTATACACGTGGGACAATTTACCGTGGGCGGACGAAACTCCGTGTCAAAAGACACGATGGTTGTTATATATATATATAGTTTTCTCAAGTTATTTTGGAACTGCATGGGGAGGAGAAATCCACTGTGGAAATGAAGGATCGAACAAAATTCCTTTGTTCCTCCACAGATATATAAATTAATCCACATGGATTGTGTATTACAATTTACGATTGAATTTGTTAACCTTCTCAATTTTATCTAACTCGTCTATATATTTGTGCACAAGGGAACTATATACATGATTTTAGTGGGAGGGGAGAAAATAATAAGAACGGCTTCGTTTATATTTGAACAACGTTGGACAATGACAATTCCCATATTTAATTAAAGACAGCGAGAGAAGAAGAAAAAACAAGCAGTGGATTTCCCATATATCAACATCAAATTGCTTAAATAATTGTCAAACTTTGTTAAAGTAAATCGAATTTGTCCTTGATTTCACATTTTCTCCCATTTCCATTTCGCTGGTAATACAAACATTGACGAGTCTGATATAAATGCAGACCGCGCAAATCGTCGCTATCAAAACCAAACCAACACAATTACAAAATTGAAACACAGTTTCGGTATAATTGGCCTTGCATTAAAATGGCAGAACAAAAGGTAACAATTCGCTGTGTGTGCAATTACACTAAAGTGAAAATTGAAATTGGCGAATTGATTGCTCCAATTTTCTATTTTCATGCATGGTTGCTTGGCAAATGTCACATAACAAATGGGAAATCAATGGACACGGACGATCACCCAAAGTCTGTCCATTCTTACCAAACATCCGCAGAGTTCCGCACAGCACACAGCTCATATATACTCCAAAAATCTGCACAGCAAAAGTTGAGTGTGATGGTGCTGAGGAGACGGGATTTATGGCTCAACTACTTGGTATTCTCCTTCGCCTCCAAATCCCACATATTCCCTGTCATTTTTGAGGAAATCTCGGGGCAGATGAGGGTCCGGACGAGAACACGGACAAAAAATGGTGTGTCCTGGAGAAATCGCCTTCTTTTCCCAACAATCCAGTCTTTATTCCTCCTTAAACTGCAGTACATGCTCTACCATTGTGTCCTCACCGTCTTTTTTGGTGGTGGTGGTGGTGGCAGGGTGGGCGGAGTCAAGCGGGATGTCGGTCCACTCATGGTCATCCTCACTTTCGGCTATGTCGGCATTTTTCAAATCATCCACCGCATTTTCGGTCCAGGGCGGGAGCTCAACATTAAAATCTACAATGAAATCCTTCGCAGTCATAGTAAGTTTAGTAAGTTCGAAATTTGAAAATTGACATTGACGCCTCGTTCGCCTCGTTAAAAAATGCTCATCTTTTGTTCGTCTGTTTTGGATTTCCAGCCGTTTTCGACCAGATTGGAGGATCGAAATCCGAGCTCGGTCGAAAAAAGTTTGTGGATCATCTCATCTGTTCCGTCCCGCCCGTCCTGTACAGTTGTCTCATCATTTTCCCAATGTTGTACTATTTGGATTTGACTGGGACGCTCCGGACACCAATCCTCCTCATTTCTGGCCTTCCTATTGGCTGGAGGAATGTCTTGACGATCTCAACCTGTCTCATCATGGACGTCCTCTTCTCATTGGTCGCCCTCACCTGGTCCAACTACATCATTTTCATTGTCATCTCCTTCGTCCTGACGTTCACCGAGTCGGCCCACCTCGCATCCACCCGACTTTTGTAAGACGATTGACATTTCCCCGGGGAATTCAAATTACATGTTCAACGGACTATAAATATTTGTGTGTGTGGTTTTGTTTGTCAACACAGGGATGGGCGGGGCTTTGCTTCTAAAGTGGAGGCCCTTGAATCCTCCTACGCCACGATTCGACAGCTTCAGCTCCAGCTGTCATTCTTCAACTTGGTCTTCTCCAGTTTGATTTGCACGTCCAAACTCATTTGTATCTTGTGGTCCATTTTGGGAGGTTGTTCCGCCATTCGCCTCGCCCATACAAATCCTGCCCTGGCGAGCATTTACCTCCTCATTCTGTGCGAGAGTCTTCTGTTCTACATGGGGATGTTCCAGTTTGGTTTTGGGGTCAGTCAGGTCACTAAGCGCCTATTCAAGGTCATCAAAGGGACCTGTGCAGGGTTGAAGGGCTCGGGTGATGGTGACGAGAAGATCAAGATCAAAAATCAAAATCCAAATCAAAAGCGTTGTCTCGTCATTTTAAGGTCCGTCCGGCCGATGGCGATGAGGGTCGGCGGATTTCATACTATTCACAGGGCCTCCGTGCCCAAATTTATGGACTTAGTGATCAAGCAGATGGTGAGACTCCTCGTCGCTTTCCCTTAAGGGAGAACAAACTGAAAGCGCGGTCGTTTGAGGAGTGCTGTGCGTGCAAAAGTCTTGTGCTTTTGTCCTCTCCGATCTGCATTACCTTTTGTTATTGTATTTTTTCATTTTATATCGTATTGTGTTGGTACATTGCCCTTTTTTATTCATCATGATTAAAAGAACAATCATAATAAAAATTAAATTCCTATAGTGCAATTTTCTTAAAACACGCACTGGCTGTGTCCTATTATATATATCGTCTGTTAAGTTCACAAAGGAACTATAATTATTTTCCTTAATTTCGTTGACCTGCTCCAAAGGTCAAATGGCTGGAGATGGGGCGTTGGGTCCTTTGACATTATTGTCTGCCATGACCTTTTCTGTCACCCTGAATTTTTTCAGAATTTTACCCACAAAGACGGACGCATCAGTCGTCGCATTGCATTTCCGCAAATTAAGGAAAATCGTTATAGTTCGTTTGTGAACTTAACAGACGATATATAGTGTCTGTTGGTGTCCTTAAAATATCCTTATTTGGATATTGCATGTTTTTTTCTTATTTCATACGATATATAGGTATTAATATAATCATTAATTAATTTGACTGGATTGTTTTCGAGTGTGGGTCCGTGAGACGGAGGAGGATGCTTTTTCCTGTCATTTGAGTTTCTTTTCGTATTTTGATGGGCATCGGAATCACCCGCTCGTCCAGCCTTAACCTACGAAGCTCCAGCCCCATTAGAAGGAGCTCCCCAAGCAAATAAAAACCTGTGCTGCCCAGGCAGCCGAGGAGCAACCAAAAAATGAGACGGGTCTGTGGTTTGTCCAGGGACAGTATGAGGTCAGATGTTGGTTCCCAAATTTCGGTTTCTGCTTTCCAATCCTCCTCCTCGGCCATCTTATTGTTAGTTCCCTGCTGTTTCTGTTTCTGCTGCTGCTGCTGCTGCCTTCCCTCCTCAGAGATCTTCCCTGCCAACTCCTTCTCACTCGTCTCAAGCGTCAACTCCCGCGAGACGCCCATCCAAAGCCCGGCTATCCTCGTGGCCTGAGAACGTGCAAGGCGGCCCACCCACCCCGGTACAGACCGATAAATATCCACGAGGACTGAGCCACGACCAACGGCTTCCGCCTCGCAAAACATTGTGCTCCGGGGTAGGCTTTGGGTAGTTCCGGCGCAAAGAGAGCGATGCGCTTCGCCGAATCCAGCAATGCAACCTCCCGCTCCCGAATGAGGAACTTGTGGAAGGCGGGCTCGTACACGCTCTTTATCTTGGGGAGTTCTAGCCGGTCCCTCTGGAGCCCATCCAGCCAAGGGCTCCCCCCAAACGGAGTCGGATCCCCCACGCCGCCACCTTCATGGGTGAGGAACCAATGGGCGGCGGACTCGTTTCCGGAGAGGGCCAAGTGAACTCGCGCTTCCCAAAGCTGTCGGAAGTCCTCCAGTGTGGCGACGGCGGGCGGCGTGATGAGGACGCTCTCGATGGAGCCCAAGTAACTGTTGACGATCACGACCGAGCTCAAAGACCAGAGAAACAACAATTTTTGGCTCAAGGGGGAGGACTGGGAGAGCAAGTTCAAGTCCATCCCTTGCTGGATGATGACACCACAGAGCGTGAATAAACCGTCCACCAGACGGTCCGTCATCGTCATCTTGTTACCCGCTGTGGCTTTGGGTGGGCGTGGCTTGGACCACGTTCCCTTCCTTGACAGACCAATAATGAGGGCGAGACTGAGGATGCTGAGGGTGAGGGCGAGCCAGACCCAACCCCCCATTGGTCTTGTGAAAGCTCCGACTTCCGGCACACCCGCCCGTATTCGTAGGATTCCCCTCACCTCCTTTGGACTCAAAGTAGAGGAAATTCAAGTTGTCCACTCCGGACGGGACGAGGAGTTTATAGGGCTCCATGGCCGTGGCACCTTGGTTGGGGTGGATCTCTGGGATGCCGGGATGGAACTTCCAAGGTCTCCCCTCCGCATCCCACCACTCCTTCGCCAAGAGGGTGCCGTTGAAGGGGCGAAGGAATTCCGCAGCGAGTTTTTCCACGGGGAGGCCCTGCCTGTTGGTCTGTCTCCGGATCCCTCGGAGAATCCAATTCCCATTCCCAATTCCCTCAAGGACTTGACCCGGCATTTCCCGAAATTCGTGAGCCAAATTTTGAAGGAGGACCGGCCAACCGCGGAGATTTAACTTTAAGTTGAGGAAGGTAGGGGTGGGTTTGGGAGGGCGGTGAGGAAACTAGGGGAGGAAAATTGAGTGGGCTCTAAGCAACCCGCAATCTCCTCCGAGGAGCAGAAGGGCGTGAATTTGTGGAGGAGAAACGGATGGTCGAGGTCACCGCGGATAATGACAATGATGACGCGAAGGCGGACGGGCTACTTTCATTCACATGGACATGGACATGGGGAACAGGGAAACAGGGGACGAGGAGGACGTTCATGGGGTAGTCCTTGAAGTGCATGAGAAAGGGTTGCTCATTGAATTGCCAGGATGAAGATGAGGACAAGAACGTGTAGGAAATGATGAGGAGATCCCGCTCCATCTTGGCCTCGTTCATCATGTTGCGTGTGATTCGGGTGAGGTAGAGCAAGTGTGGTGAGGACGTGGTCCGTGGATCCTCGTTGAAGTTGGACCAGTGGACGGCACAGCGTGTCCGCGGAGGCTCCGTCACCCAGCTCCTCCAGTTGGTCAAGAGGAAATTGATCTCGTCGATGTAGAGGAGAGGGCGGGTGAGGGCGATGGCGGTTTCGAATATGGCCGACTCCCAGAGTTGATCCGGCTCTCGCTCTCCCCGGAACTCGGCGATTGTGTACAATGGGCGAAGGGGTGGAGGAGGGCGGACAGGTCAAAGGATGACGACAATGACGAGGATGAGGACACTGACGGAGGTGCAGTCGGTCGAACGGACTCACCATTTACTGTTGTTATGAAAGTAAATTCCGAAGCCACCAGGAGGGCTCCGAATACTATTAGAATCACGATGATGAATGATCCTCCCAAACTTAGCATTATAGCTTTAGTGGAGTCGTCATCAGACGGTCATCATGGTGAGGCTTTGATGACGATGCGGAGTTGACGATTATTTAAATTTAATATATGGGACCACAAGACTTCAGACAAATCACAAGTTTTAAACGTTTTCTACTTTTTCCCAGTAGACTCGGAACCCGGAGACAAGCACTTTTGTTTCGTGGTGATGTGGCACGCAGTCGTCACTCGTCAAGTATATATATATATATACCGGGCTGGGTTCTCTCGGGAGAAGGAAAAATAAAATGTTATTTGTTTAAAAATGTAGAATGAAAACTGAGAAAACTCGAGGGAAAACCACATTCGCTCGGAACGGAACAGTTCAGTCAGGAACTTTAAGGAGGTTCTGACGTCAATAAGCCGTTTTTGCCTTAAATAATCAAAAAACGGCTTGAAAAATATAGCTTATTTCATGTAATGCATTGATGGCTTAGAAGCCAATTTTTGCTTATAAAAATGCAGAAATGGCAGAAAGTTGAAAAGATATTGATTAAAATTATGAAAATGAATTTGTATATACTAAAGTATTTAAAGTAATGGCATGACTGCCAAAGGATGATTAAAATGAGGCAAACGATAGTTCATTTTAAAATGTGTAAAAATATTTGCTGGGTGGCATAAAATATTTTTTTGTCCAATAAATGTTATGTTTTTACTGAAAAAATAAAAATTCAAAATTGGATAAAGCCAAAAATGGATTATTTAGGCTTAAAATGGATTATTCAAAGGTTTAAGGTCTATAAAATCGGCATAAGTCACAAGCACACACCTATAATAATCCAAACCCTGATTATCTTAAGCGGAAAGCATATAGCTTGGGATAAGCGAAAAACGGCTCAAACAAAATAAAGCTTATTGACGCCAGAACCTCCTTAAAGTTCCTGACTGCAGTTTCACGTTTGGATTTTGTGGACATGATAAAAAATAAAATGGAATACACATATCAGTTTTATATGGTGTTGTTTGCATTTGAATTCAAAGAGGATTCCTCCGTGTCGATCCGTTTATATACTGTTTTTGAGAAAAACAAATGAGGTTGTGGATATATAAGAATATACCCGTCGGAGACTGGTTTTCACTTTTTTGCATATTAATATGCAGAAAGACATAATATTAAGTATAGGCTATTTTATGCAAGCAGTTAGAAATTTGTAAAAAAATTGCAAATATTTAATTTTAATTCAGTTTTAATTAAAGTGATTTTCTGAAAAGTGAGTGGCGAAAGTGGAAAACCCACGTTGCTCAAATTGCCGCTAGAGGACTCACTCAAAATTGTATAATGAAAGCACAGAGTTCAAGGAAATCTCTGAAATTTAATGAAACCGTTTCATTAAATTCAAACGGAGCTTACGTGCGCGAGTCGCTGTTAAAATTAGCTCGACATTCAAACTCAAATATAAACATATCGACTTCTATATAGATACCACAGTCTCCGGCAGGTTTTCTTATCCACATCGACAAATATTATTCATTTTTATATCGTGTACACATTTCACATTGTTGTATCAGGCACATAAAAGGAGCTCTCTGTATATATATATATAATATTCATATTTGCAGTGACGACGAATCTCTGTGAGAGAGTCTCTCTTATATATTGACTCACGACACGACTCGCGAGTCGCGTCACGTCTCACTTCCCAACATTGCCAATGTCCTCCAAACTATATATCGTCGGATAAGTTTCATAACCGTGTATTATCATTTGGCCCTGGAAGGCTCATACTGTATGTTAGCATATATGAACGCGCACGCACATTCACCTTCAGGGGTCAAATGACAATACACGGTTATGGAACAGCCGACGATATATATCTTGAAAAAATTGATTCAATCTCAGAGTTTTATTGTTTCAGTCAAAATGATATTTAGCATCCTCTGTATAGAGATCATCATGCGACGACAAGTTGAGTTTATTTTAGACGAGAAAAATGATTAAAGTGCAACTATATATGTAGAATGCGAGGAAATGCTTAGGGGCTGTCCACAAACTGACTCAGGCAAGAGGGGGTAGGGGGGTCAGCGAAAATCTGACAGAAGCTGACGTGGGGGGAAGGGGGTCAGGCCCTATCTGACGTCGCCTGACGTGGGGGAGGAGAGGGGGTCGACAAATTGCCTTTTTTAGCTGACTCAGTTTGTGGACAGCCCCTTAATTTTATGGAGGTATTCGGGAACATGTTGAACCATTCCTATATATTATAGAGAAGTTCTAGAGTCCGATTGGTCCACAGGTATTTGTACATCAGTTTTCACGCCCGGAAGCGTAAAACCAAACCATAGGTCCCTTATTTCAGCACTGCACACAGTTTAACCTGCTGTGATTGGCTGGAAGTTTGCCCGAGGGTTAGGAAATGGAAAGGAATGTGTGGCTATGCAAAGTTTTATTTCTTTTATTTCTTCCCAACATTTTAGTGAAAATTGTGACCCGATTGTGTATTTTCCCAATTATAGCGTTCGCTTCGCTCGCGCTTTTCTAAATTCCAATTCAGAAGAAATTATTTCTTTGCACTCGCTTCGCTCGCGCTCCTCCGGTTCGTATTTTCCATTCAGAGTTAAAATTCCCCACACAAAATGAAAAACGGCGGCGCCATCTAGTCGATGACCCCTGAAATAAAGTACCGTTGACCCAGACATGAGTTCCGAGGTCATCTGGTAGATGGCGCCACCATTGAGTTCCTATTTAATCTAAGAGATGGCGTTGCAATGCACGTTTTGGACAATGGAAAATTCCACTCGCAAACTGCGCAGTTAAGTTTAACATGCAGCAGATGCACGTATGTGCATAGCCTGCATGTATGTATCAGCGTACGGGAAGGACCTTATAGGTCAAGTACCCTTAAGGGTTGACCTGTGACCTCGAGGTCCTTGCGTCCTTTAAATATAATGTGCCCACTGTGGTCATAACGCACCCATAAGTTTTGACCTGCCCTCAAAAGCATAGCCTCCACAGGTCGACTTTTAGTTTTCGGCCCATTTGATTACATGTGTATACATACGGCGGACAGACACACTGACAGACAGACAGACAGACATATTTGCTGCTTTATATATAAGTAATGATTATATATACAGTGATTCAGGTAATCCGTTTTAATACGAATTTTATTTCTTTATATATATTTCCAACCTGTTTTAGAAAATTCATTAATCGTTTGTGTATGAAGTCAAGACATTGTGTCAATTAAAATGTTATTGCGTCAATCCGCAGGATTTAAAATCCTTGGTTCAACTTTAGAAAAAATAAAATATCTGAACAGCCGACTTGAATATCCATCAGACGAAAAGGAAAGGGAATGAAATCTGGCTCGTCTCTGTGTGTGTAATACATGATACAGCGCGACTTCACTTGCAAATAAAAGAAAACTCCCGGCGACTCCCCCAACTATGACAACCAGGGCGGAAATATGGAGGGAATTGTGCAAGGATCCCAGTTTCTCACCCTCCAACCGACTCACCTGACCCTTGTAAAACCAAACCCAAGACTCCTTCTCCCAAATCAAATGATGGCGGGAGAAATCCTCTGCCCATCGCAGGACATCAAACCACTCGGCCCAATATCCATAAATCCCAGCCGTCCACGCCCTCCGAAAAGCCCTTAATAATATATCCAAATGAGGTGAGGAGAATGCAGCCCACATTGAGGAAATCCAAACTTCCCGCCTCAACACATCCCAGCTATGAGTGTGCGCGAGGAGGAAGCGCGCCATGTAGCCTTTCCGATCATTCGATGTGACCAAAAACGCTTTGCTCATCTTGACTGTTTTTCCTCCGGATGACTCCTCGGCGGCCTCCTCGTCCTCGCTCCTCATCCAATTGGCCACAATGAGAGCGATTGGATCGGAATTCAAATCCGATTTGAACGTCAAATTCAAATTCAAATCCACATCATCTAAATCCCCGCCATTTCCACTCGAGTCGAGGAAAAAGTTCAAAATGAGGAGATACTCAAGATTCCGTCCGGATGCGGCGGCAAAGACGTGATTCGTCTCCACTAAATCCTGCAACGTCCAATCCACTTGTTTGACCGTGGGCGCGAGCGTACTGCTCTTCAACTCACCCAAATAAAATTGAGAGAGGAGGAAAGCGAGGAGGATCCAGAAGAGGAAAAACCATTTGAATTTCCCGGGGATTCGCGGGACTTGAAAAATAAATGGCGCACACACGAGGAGGGAAATTTGAGTCCAATCCATTTTGCTGCTCTTGCGGTTGGATGCCGAGGTGTTTGTTTTTGTTTTCATTTCCATCCTGCAGAAATGAAGGACAATGAAGACAAGGATGGAGAGGGCGAGGGAAATCCAGACGAGGAGAGAAAACGGGCTAAGGATGGATCGAAGCGGAGAGGCCCACTTAAAATCCAGCCCATTCATTGGCTCGTACATGACGGAGAAGGTGGAGCTTATGACGCGTTCAAGATGCGCCCAGGACTTTGCGTTCAAAGCCGTTCCGCAGTTGAGACAGAAAGTGAGGATGGAGCCCGCCGGTTTTTCCAGGTTGGAAAAGTCGCTGAGGGTCGGGGCAAGGACGAGAGTCACGTTCAAATGCCGGAAGGTATCCCGCGCTCTTTTGTGCATGACCAAGCCAGGTTTCCGAATGCGCAGGACTTGACGGAGGCTCAAGTCCGATTGGAGATGTTCCATTTCCAAGGGCTGCCTCAAGTAATTCGGGATTTCCAGGTAGAGATCGCCGAGATGGGAGGCGGAGCGAGTTTTCTCGAGGAGAGAGCGGAAGTCTGGGAGATTTGTGTGGTGGGAGATTTGAATAATTCTCAGGGGAATTTGTTTGATTTGGATTTGTGGTCTTTGATCTTGCATTTGCATTGTGATGTGAACAATCGAGATTGAGATTAATTTGAATTTGAATTGGAACTCGGATTCGATTTCCATGGAAATCCCCATTTGAATTTGAAGAATGTTCACAGGAGCAAATTTCAAATGTTCGTAAGCGGCATTTTGGAATTTGAATTTTCCAATTGAATTCCCGTTTGAAGATTCTAGTTGGACATCCAGATGATGAATTAAATGGAGGGAGATTATGAAATCTGAGAGGAGGTTCAGTCTCCTTTCATCGTCATTTCCGTCTTCTAGCCGCCGACGAAGGGAAAGAAAATTGTCGATGACGTCAATTGATTTTGTATCAGTCCAGCTTGTTTGAAGTAAGAAATGGAATTGAGAGCCATCCGAATATTTGCTGGATTTCCAATCTTCAAATCTAGCTGTAGCAGAACAATTTTGGGTTGGTTGATTTGATGATTCTGAAAAGGATTGAGTTGGGATTCCGAGCGCTTGGATTTGAATTTGAATTTGAGGAGATTCCACCATTTTCTTTTTCAAAGATTGTTTGACGTTGGTTTTTGAATTTGAGGATTTGAATTTAAAGCTGATGAAATTGAGATTGGAATTCAAATCGAAATCGAAATTATGCAAAATAATTTTGGAATTCCTTAACATCCGGAAGAAATCTTGGAAACTCGAGTCTAATTTCATCATGGATGATTGAGGAACAGCTGCTGGATTTTCTACATGTTTCACTCCTTGAACTTCCATTGCAACGAGGATTCCAAAAGTAATCAGGAAAAATATCGAAAATATCGACGGAATCCAGAGCATTTTGACACAGACAAACACACACACACACACAGGTTTCTTGCCTGTTTCTGATTGACAAAAGACAACAGAAACGCGCGCGCGTGTTTCCTGTGAACCACACAAGTCCAAATTTCCAATTTCCACAGTGTTCAACTGTGTGGAAACATGTCCAATGACGAATGTCCGTCCACTTTCATTTGTATTTACCCCTGTTTTTCAATGATCCCCACAGTCAAACGCCCTCTTTTCAAATACTTTATGGTGTGTGTGATGCCTGTAATATGCATGAAGGAAATGTGGCACTCTGTATGTTGACACACTGCTTTTTGTTGTGGGGAAAGCGGAATAAATCTTCCACATGCATAATACAGTATATACACACAGCCAATAATATTTTCTTTGGAATAAATCATTCATTTGGTCATTTGGCACGAGCGTTTTTTCATGTGCACTTTGTGCACCTGCATGATTTTCAGTGTGGGGAAAAAATTCAAAAGATTTGTGGACGCGGATTGCTGGAGAAAATGCATCCACCGTATAATATACGAAAAGTAATGCATATATATATATAAATATAGACATATTGATCCAAAAAATCGATCCACATACAAATCCCATTGGGATCTTCAAAAGAATTGAACTCACTTCCACAGATGGTGTTTGAATAATATATAGTCCAAAATTCAATACATAAATATTGCTTAACAAATCTTTGATTTTTTTAAAGGAATTTGCCGGATTTTTTGACATATATTTTGAAGTAATACATACACAGTTCAAAGATAGATTTCCTCAGTTCAAAGATCCATTTGGATTTTCCCCCTGAATGTCGGCATTCCGATATAGTTGACATTCAAACTTTTGACATTTGAAGAGAATCGTTGGAATTATATTGGAATTATGCGAATTCCACTGAATCCAAAAGATTTCGTATGCTTGATTGACCCTAATTGTAAGAGTGTGTGATTCAGGCAGGAAGGCAAGCAAAAGTTGAACGAGGTAAAGTCATTATCATGAAACTCAAAAGGAAGAGAAATTTAGGGAAAAGTGTCCATAAAAATGTACAGAAAATGCAAAATCTCATGGAACAAAATCATTGAAATGAAATGTGTAAATACGTTTGTTAAAATCACAGATAAAATGTCAGAATCACTTGTTTTTATTTGCATAAATTTATTCTATCATCTATATAATAAAGAATGCGATTATCATTTCAGTTCCTCATGTGCATATTGTTGTGATAATTATGCAATTTGTTTAAAGTCCATCTTTATGAAATCACAATTACTAAACCTAATTAATGGGAGATAGAAAATATCGTAGTTAATTTTCATCATTTTCCACCGTATTTTCATCTCGTCATGGCAACATTTTTCCATTGGATTTTTTGTGAATATCAATCAAATTCATCTGACTCAACACAATTCATAAAATTATTTTGTTTTGGAGCCTCTGAATCAAAATCAAAATGGCAGGGTCCAAACACTAATTGTAAGTAAACAATGACTGAGCATTTTGATTTTAAATGTTGGGCTTGTCAGTGTAATTAAATGTGATTTCCAGGAGGAATTGCAGCTTCACTTGCTCCTCCTCGTACACAACGAACCTGTTAAAAACCCCAAATCAAATGCATTAGGAAGATCACACAGACCTGAGGCATAAAATCCTTTTCCGCAGCCACTGCGGTTTCACTTATTGGCAATATATTTAGATTTAAACGTACTCGTTGAATTCTCGGAGATGAAGACCAGAAGGATGGGCAGTGACGGGGACAGGTTTCCCATAATTCACGATGGCTCCATCTGCCAGTGTGTACACATCACTCGGATTTGGCTCCACCCGACCCGAAATTTTCCAACTGTTTGGGCGAATGCTCGCCGCTGAATTTGGCGTGGGGATCCACGGGCTGCGTCCAAACCATCTAGAAAATAGTACGACGGAAATATTACATTGGTATAAAAACAAAGGAGATTTGTTTATAGTATGACCTGACCTGACCTGGACCATTGACATGGCCTCCACAGAGTCAATGGTCCAGATGTATGTAAAAATGTAAAGTATAAATTTGCACTTACACATCACCAAGGGCGACATTGGAAAGGAAAAGGGCGCCAATGTTATTCTCCCTTGATGGCTCACAGTAGAAAATTGATTTGTCCGCCATGTCCGCAAAGTAAATTCCCCGTACTCCCCTTTTTTGAAACACAAACAAAACAAACATTCAGCATCTTCAAAATCGGGGAATTTTATGAAAAATTTAGAACTATTAGACTTGATTGCATTTTGTCCCTTTTTTCCAACACATATCGACTTACATTGAACAGGATTTTTGTCCTTGAGTGTCGCCCCATGGCCTCAAACCCTTCAAAAATCAAATGATGTTTTTGCGTTTATTGTCAAAGTTTTGGAATCAATTATGAATGTTCTTGAACTTGTCTAGTTTTTTATGTGTTGGATAACAAAAGACAAACCCGAATTGTGCGTTTACCTGAGAAAGAATCGCTTTGACGTTTGAAATGGGCGTTCCGTGGAAAAGAAGTCGCCGATTCCCGAGCTTTTGATCATTTGCTTTGGATCCACCCAACGTGTAAATCTATATTTAAAAAAAAAACACCCCACCAAAAATTAAAAAAATTGAATTGGAATTTCTATTTTCAAATTCATTTTGAAATTGGACGCTTGTAATACGGACATTTGTGAGGGTGACGGTAAACTCGGGATTGGGCAAGAGCGTGTTGGTAAAGTAAGATTCGATGATGGGCCAAATCTCGGATTTCCTATCTAAAACGGCAATATCACATCCAAGGCCATTTTTGAGGATGTTTCCAGGCTCTGCCGTCCAGTTGAATTTCAAATTGAGCTCCACTTTCATCAATTCCTCTAATTTCTCAATTTCCTCCTACAATCAATCAATAAATCAATCAATTCACCAAATCAAAGTTTTACAAATCGCTACAATCTTTTCTTTTGCGATTACAAATGGTATAAATCACACAATTGTCCCCCACAGCAATGGTATATTGTAAGCTCAATTCAATTGTTTACCTGGACAAACTGGATGGGTTGCAAGATTGTGGGGTGGCGGATGGTGGGGACGAGCGTCCAGTAGCAGTTACTCAAGTCCAACAGCTGCCGCTCTTGGCAAACCCTCTTGGGTTGACCTTTGACCTCACCTTCTTGACCTTTATTCATGATGTCAAGGAGCTGGATGACCTCACCGAGAATTGAATGAGCTTCCCGCAGCTGCAGCTCACTCATTTTCCCCAAAGGCATTTTCCGCATGTCCAATTCAAAGTGGATCGGAGTAAAAGGAGCGTTTGAGATCCTCCGAATGAATTTATCCAGTTTCGGTTCCAAACAGTTGAGGTCCGAGTTGACATTGACATCCATTTTGCCCCAGTTAATATCCATCGCCGTCCAGCCTTCCTTGTCCCGCTTTTCCTTGACGATGGCATGAAATTTGGTGATGGCAGACGGCATGGACTCCATGAAGTCCACCACGGTTTTACACCTTGCCCAGTCACCCACACGCCCCCACGATCGCAGCAAAATACAGCTGTACAAGTTTTAAGGAACAAAAAGGAAACTAAATGAATACCGTTTATCCTCGAGTAAAACCCCATGGATCCGCGGGTTCAGTTTAACTTCATTTAAACGTCCATCGCCCATTGTTTTCCCGTTACAATTTAAAACATTTTGGTATTTTTGTTGATGTATTTTTTACCGTGTCGATTGACTGTCATTGGATAAAAGCTGGATTTTGTAAAAGGAATTCTGACGAGTTTTCACGTCCACGCGGACGAGTGTGGCCGTTAAGGATTTTCCTCGGTGACGCAGAACGTGCGTTTTATCCGTCAATTCAAGTCGTTGCCCGCCTTGACCGACGAAATTAGCGTGTAAATCCACTACGGCCCCGTTTTTCATTAAAAGTCTCTGCAATGCCGCCGGCTCTTTTTGTTCTGCTTTTGATGGCTCCGGGTCAAATGGACACTTTGCCGCTCTCCTGGAACTTTTATCTTGACCTTTATAATCACGCTGACCTTGTTTTTGATGGCCAAGACCATTTTGGAGCCTCTTGCGGATTTCCTCTCGAACCCAGGAACGATCCGCCTCGGAAATCCTTTCAAATCCTTCCAATTCGTCAATACTCAGGTAAAATGGGGAAGGGATAAAAGACCTGGCCGAGTCATCCTCTTGATTTTCATCTTTAAGGGCGAAGAAACATGGCGCGTGATACCAAATGGGATAAAATCCATCACAATCCGCCCATTTGATCCACTGTCACACAAAAGTATAAAATTTAAAATGAGCGGGACATTAAAACAATTGCAATTAAAATCCAAGCAGTTTTTATTGATTCCTGTCGGTTTTTTTATTTTGCTTATATAAAAAAAAGATAAGTTTTTAGAAAAGTACCCGGGCAATTTGAAGGGTGTCCAATTTTATGAATTCACTGCAAACGGCGCATTGTGTTTGAGAACTCACAGCTTTCTCAATCCTGTATTCAAAACCCCAAAAGTCCCAACGAAATTGACAATTTATAAATGCAAATCAACAATATGAATAAAACTGAGCGTATATAAATGCGTGTGGTAAAATTTAAACGTGCAATTAAAACTCTTAATTTAAATGTATAATTAAAACTTTAGTTTATAGTTCAAATCCTTTTTCCTTACATAAACGGTCGAAATTCCTCCATCTTTTCTTCAACGTCGATTTCCAATCAACTTTAATTCAAATCCAAATTCCAAATCACGCTGATGAAAACCAAAACAAAGGATCAAAAGACCAATTTGACTGTTGAATTGAATTGAATATTAATAAGAGATTTGGGGATGAATTCAGAATGACTTTCCGACACCAATTCAATATAAATCTTAATACTCCAATTAAAAACTTGTATTAAATTGAAACGAGAATCCGTCCTCATATTTATACCATAACTTTCCTTATCTTTCGCCTGGAGTTTATATACTCTTTATTTTACACTTTTATTTGGCAAGTGTGAGATTAGAAGTGGTTTGGATGTTAACTGATTAATGCCGTCATTTAGACACGTCTGTGACAAGTACAAAGTGGGCGTATAAAGCACAGATACCCACACCAACGATGAGCAGGCGAAATATAAATACGTTGGTTCTTCTCGAGGTCAAAAGATCAATTTTTCCAATTTAATCAAGTCAACTATTCAAATATTAGGGAGCGAAGCTCCCCTTATTCTATTGGGTTGTCCGTCCGTCCGTCTCTTAGTCCGTCCGTCTGACCTTTTCACGATAACTCTCGAAAGAGATGACCGATTCACATGCGGTCTATCTCATTGGCATTATCATTGTTGCAGTCAGGTACCTATTGATTTTGGTGACCCTGGGGTCACCGAAGGCCGAGATACCCGCATTTGACCCCCCCGGCTTAGGGGTTAAGTTTGTTGACTTCTAGGGTGAGGTCCTAAGTTCAAATCCCAGTAAGGGCAAAGCGATTTTCACAATGTTTTTTACTTTTTCGGGGTACAAAATGATGGATAATCATATTGTGTGACTTAAATATCCGAAAAAACCGAATTCGGAGTTTACCCGAGTTTACCCGAGATTTTGGAGAAAAAACAAGGGGATGGAAGGAAAGTGATTGCAGGCGGATGAAGGGTGCGTAGTGAAATGGGGCGCAATCACGACTGACGTTTTAATGTGCAGACAAACGGACAGACACTTAAAGCTTTAAAGAGAGGCTTCGCTCCCTTTTGAGGTACTCCTGTACCAATGTTTATCCTTTTAAACTTCACTATGCTGCCTTTCCGCCCCTTCTTGTGGACAATGTCCTTTTTTATAACAATCAACAATCCATGAAAAACGCCCATCTTTGTTCACCAAATTCAATTCAGTTCAAATTCCATTCAATTCAATGAAGTCAATATACAACAATATTCATCTGATGGGAAACCTCACGTACCACCTATATAGATACTACTTCAAAGGTTGAAATGTCCATAATCATTTTAGATTGTAGATTTTAAAATATGTCCGGCACAACATGCATGATTCAAATTGGACTGATAATGGCAGGTCAATTTCAATTCAATTCAATTCAACTCAGTGGCGGTTCCAGGGTAAGGCCAGGTAGGCCCCAT
>JAIUND010002828.1:0-19482 GCA_034699125.1 Gisinianus flammeolus | reverse complement strand
ATAAAAGTGCCCTTTTTAAAGTATTGGAGTATCAAAAGTGCCCTTTTTAAAAAATCGGAGTATCAAAAGTGCCCCTGCGAAAAAAAAATTGTACGTAGTGACTTTTTGCTAAAATATCCTCTGTTCGCCCATATCCTTTCCGATTCCGAAGTACACAGGAACTACACATCTAAGGCAAAAGTATACTTATAAAAAAACAGGCTTATCATAGTGCACAATGCACGGAGTATTCAAAAACTTTCTTCTTATTCTTATACACATGACATCGATGGGGACTGCAAGTTATTTGAGAATCCCAATTCTAAAATCCAAAGTTGGAGGATGTGAAATGGTATAGAAAAAAGGCAAAAAGCCAACTGGATGAAAAATTTATTAAATGACTTACTTATGACTATATACAGGAAGGAAAGAAAACTGAGCGCCCGCATATGCTTTCATTTCATTTCCATTCACGCAGTCAAGTCCGTAAAACCAACTTTCTTTATTATTAAATTATTACTTTTCTCTGTTCTCATGTTAAAAGATGCAGAGCAAAAAAAGTCTCAATTCCCATTCGAATTCTAAATCCAAATCCACTAAAAAAACTTTCAAATCCATCCATTTTTTTCTTCCAGCGTCACGTATCGTCTTAGAACAGCAGACAATAAGGAAATATTTATACTTCCAAAACTTTTATACTCACCACAGACAGTTATATGTATATGGAAAAGAATCGTTTTCCTGGGTAAAAAGACGATGACATTGTTTCTTTTTCAACTAAAATCTTCAAAAACCATATGTACGATAAGATGTTGATGAAAAATTTCGCATTCTGATGAATATCTTATGTACTAAATGAGAAAATGGAAATAAAGAAGCATCAATGACTAACTCAATAAAATTAAACACTTTTTGATTGATTGTTTTTGAAAATAACTGGTTTTTTTTTAATCATTTTTTGGTTCATTGCAGCAGGATAGAAAAACGGAATGGAAATATAAAATTAAAATTCGTGTGTACGTTTGACAGTTTATCTTGTTGACGGTTTTGAAAGGCGTTTGTTATTCTCTATTCTCTTCCCATTGCTCTTTTGCATCATTGCTCAAACTAAAGAAGTGCGAATCCCTCTTTTTTTTTGCATACACTTTCCATGCTTGAAGAGAATCCAAAAAACCCACAAGTATACAACTTTCACAGGATATACGTAAACAAATTTACATGTGAAGAAAAAAAGAGCTGACGACGGACGATGGAGGAGACCTCGGAACTCGGAACGAGAACAAGAACATCAGTCATTGTGACTTGACACTGGGAAGGATGTCGTCTTGAATCTTTGGATCTGATTTCCCTTTTTTTAGCCCCCGACTTCAATTTCCTCTCTCAACAAATAAAATGGAAATCTTTTTAATTACGGACCAACTTCTTCTTTTTCTTTTTGAGTTTACACAGACATAACTGGCGGCTCTCTCACACGCTCACTTTCACTCGCATCGTTACTTCGTATTTTGTTTTTAGTTTGAGTCATCCTAGTTGAATAAATGAGGCAGCCATGAAAAATGAAGTTTGTTTTTACTCGTGTGAAATGTGAACCGTCCTATAAGTAGATTTCCTCATTCTATATGTGTAATCTCTCCTGTCTCCAATCTTTATTCCACTGCATACACAGCTTTACAAACTTTGTGACTTCCTTTCCTTCCTTTCCTCAAGCCTTTTTCTCAACCTCTTATCTTAATAACTTACATTCACTATCACTATCAGTATCCGTATGGTGACCGTACATGTGTCGACTGTGAACTCTGCATCAAGACGTGAAAGAATATGAAACGAACTGTACAAAAAAATTGTCAAAAGTCAAAATTAAAATTAGATTTTTCATTTTGGAGAAGTACGTACGACGATTAAATAATCGCCCTTCTACCAAAAAGACTAACTGGTGCAGTTGACGTAAGACAGCCCGGACATTTTAGAAACTCATGCAAGTTCACGTTCTTACATACATATAAATTACATAGTTTCGAGATGAACGTTGAATAGAACTTTCTCCCAACGCTCTCTGATTCTTATTGGGATTGCTCGTGATAGTAAATGATTCCACACTACCGTTTACGGCCTCCAGAATGTCTGTCCATTTGAAATGGGTAGAATGTTTGTATGCACTGACTCAAAAATCTCTGACTTCCTTTTTATTTAGAAAATGTCTAGCAAAAAGGGAATGTGGAAAGGAAACAATAAAGTGGTTTTTTTTATTTTGAGATTTGAGTTTAGAAAGTTATGTAAGCTTTAAATATTGAAGGACACTATAGAAATAAAATTTGTGAATTTGTCAGCAAATTTTTGGATTTCTCCTTTACATCCGTAAACTTGGATTTGTTCTTTCTTGGTTTCCAGTTTATGACGTTCATTGTACAACGACCAAAAAGAAAAAAAAATGGTTTCCCTCGTAAACACTGCAAATGACATTTGATTTTGGGTTTCTATATATAAATATGCTTTCCCAGCTACTTTTCTCTCCTGCTTTCTCTTCCTGCCTCTGTAAGATTGGAAGGAATGCTCTCACGTACAGTACATATATAAAGACTCGTAAATACTTTATAGTGGTTTAAAGACATTGAAACGTGGTGGATTCTCTCTGATGTTTACTAAGCAAAAGCCCCAGAAAAATAGCTGACTAGCAAAATCAGGCAAAACTCAAACTAAAGCCAAGTTCTCCAAGTATCAACTTGCCGTCGCTCTTGGAGCGACGACGAGAGAGTTTGGACGTGGAATTGTAATCCAAAGTCCAAAGTGCTCCACTATACATAAATAAAAGTTGACAATCCTCTCAGGGACGACAAGCTACAGGTTACAGATCCTCAATTCTCCGTCTCCTGTTCACTCGTCGACTCGTCTCAATTCGCAGGTCTCAACGTCAACTCTTTGACTACTGTGTTCATTTCATTCTAACCCAAGGGGACAAATTTTGATTTAATCGTGTGGCTTGTCATTGTCATTGTCATTGTCAGAGAGGCAGAGTTAGAGTCTCCCACATTTGACATTGTATCGTCTTCACTTATTAAGAAATGACAAAATTTCCTACAGCCACTAACCAAACCATGAAACAGAGAGAAATAGAAATAGAAATAGAGAAATAGTCAAGGATGCTCAATCCTCTGTCACTACATAAATGGCCATCATTCCATATTTATTCGAGCTACTCCTGAAGAATCCAAAGACAGAGAAGGCTGTGTGACGTGACAGCCAACAATATAGAAAATAGATGGATACAGAAAAAAGAGAAACGTCGGCAAACAATTGGAGAGCAAGTTTAAGCTCCACGCTACCCCTATAGACTACTGATTAAATACAAACATGGCCATATTATTATACTTATACGTACACTGTATATTTACACCTGAACTTGTTTTCCACATGGTATATACACGCATACATATTTCACCTTGAACCGTTCCACCAAGTTTTTTTGTCTTTGCTTTTTCATCTTATAGACTTTTGAAGTAGCGCACAGTAAGATGAAGAGGAAATGAAGGTACGTTTCAGATTATAAGATAAAGGATTTCATGTGTGTGCCTGTATGTATTTTTGCCTTTGGCTTTTGACATGAACATGGACATGGGCAGATTGGAAATCGGAGTTTGTTTTCATGTCATACTCATACGAAGAGGGGACAAGGAGAAGGAGAAAGTAAGATGAGGGAAGAGTCAGGGAAATGATGGCATTTATGAAGAGGCAACTTGGGAAATTCATAGAGCAAACGGAGTAAGAAAGAGAGAATGAAAAGACGAAGAAGCTTTCTTTATCCATACGAATTAGGCAACGTATTCGTATTAGGAACGTTATGAATGTGGTTGATGGACTATCAGACTAGCAGTAGTGAGAACAACGTAAGAGAGTACATTCCAATGAAAAAATGTATATATCCATCAGGTTTTTGAGCAAGTGGAGGGATTCAATTAGGGGAGTCGCTGATGAAGATGAAGTTCTCATCTCATCAACGATTATTTCATGGAATCATTAGGACGGTACGTACTAAAACTAATCGGCAATTTTACAAACAAACGTACTCAAGTCTAACGATAACTTTCCCAATAAGTCCAAGTCAAAAAAATGGACTCAAGTCTTTCTGTACTTTAGTTTTCTCTCTCGTTTTCTCTGTCTTTCGAGGAAAAAGACTTAACAATCATTCCAGATGGTGTAAATTCCTGTCGAGTACTATAAGATCCCTATATAGATTTGCACTCTGCATTTTTTTCTTCAAGTTGAAAGTCGACTTTTCCTTTTCACTTGATCTACTGAAAAATCCTCATCGTTATCTTCTTTTTTTCGTTTACCGTTTTCCTGAGCATTAAAATGAGTATTTTCCCCAATCTTCTTGTGCCTATATAGGTTTTCCAACTTTCTTAATCGTACAACCATAGGAAATTGGAGCCCCAGCAAACTCTTCACATTGCTACTACTCAAGCTATAAATCGATAGATTTTCTCTGTAGTAGTCTCATCACTATTGTGGCATACATACAGATAGAGACGAGCTCCAATTAGGAATCTTTTGCATATAGAGATAGAATCAACTATGAACAGTGGAAAGTAACTCCTAATTAAAAAAATTCTTACGCTAAGTAAGCGTTATTTCACTGAGTAAATACAAACTACTAAAGTCGAGAACGTTAAATTCATTGAATACGTTAAATTAAATGATAATATGATTAGTTTTCTTCTCATAGTTTTTACAAGAAATTGGTTTGGCTATTCAGAGACTTGGGTTAAACGAAACGAACGGAGTTCAAAGTGAAAGTGTCTTTGGTACGATATTACGGATTTACGGAGGATGTTGACTGTGTGTGTGTAATAATAAGATGCAAGGTAGCAGATATAGTCTGCGCATAACATCCTGGTATAAAAAAATGAGCTCGTTTACAAAGAATTTGTAGCGGATTATCTCAGGAGTCACAGATTCGTGAACTGTATCTTGTCAACCTACTTTCAAAACGCATACGATATGTATACGCACGTAGAGAGATTTGTGTGTATGACATTGCCAATGGCACCCATCTCATTGCGATTTCGATTCAATTTCCTAACTCAATGTTTGCTCATCTGTCCTTTCAATCCAAGAAACATTCCCAATTCAAAAAGATTCAGTCAGTTTTTTCCCCCAACAACTATACAACAAAAAATACACAATGCATCGTACATTGAAAAACTGTATCTCATGACATGGCAGAAAGAATTGTCGTATCTCTCTTTATCTTTATACACATGTATCATCATGTCTTTGTGCTCCTTTTCTTCTTCAGCTTCTCCTTTCTTCGAATATATTTTGTATTTTTTTTTCTTCAGCTATTCACAGCTCCTATATAGGGAAAAAGGTAACTTGTTTGTATTTGGGTACCATTTTGTTAGTAGTACACAGTTTTTTCTAGGATGGTTCGCCATGCTCAATGTATTGAGTAAAAACTACCGATATTATTGTATATTGTAAGGAGATTTGATCGGAGTACCTTACTTGGATTTATTTTCGAAATCTATCTGGGAATGACAATAGCATTTGGAAATCCATGATCTTGACTATCAACTCGTTTATCAAAATCGACCGAGAAATTGATCACAAAATTCGTGGTTGTGTGAATTTCCATGAGCAAATAATGTCATTTCCGATTGTTATTTCAGACTGATAAATAGATTTACTTACAAAGTCAAATCTACAAAACTGTCTGTAAAATAATTCTGATTAAAAACTCAATTGCAAATTTTAATTCATGTGATTTCATTTAGAGTACATAGTAAACTGGGATTTTTAATTCACCCCGTAAAAAGTGTACAGCCTGCTCTTTATTGTTTTAATAATCATAGGATATGGATTCGGATGATGATAATGACAGGGAAATAACTGGAAGTACATAAATACCGTGATGAATATCAGTGTGATTTTGTACGGTGAACTGTACATTGTACGTACGATATGTACATGCATTTAGTGTGTATTAACCTTGCTGAGAACCAGCAAATGCCAACTGTAGGCGTAACCTTTGGTTGAGTGACAAAATTTGTGTACGCACATCATAAATATCTGTACAATCTGTACACAGCAGCTTTTCATGAGAATTCCTATTTAATCTGTTCTCCCCGTTTTCTCCTCTAAAATATAAATTCTTTGTGATGTTCTTCTATGTGTGTACTGAATTCCATACTAAAGTACTTTTGCCTGGTATTTATGTCCCTGCTCAGTCACAGCTCTGCCTGAAGAGCTTCCAAATTCCCTGTACGAACATTTGAGTGTGCGACAATTTTCTTTTGGGTGTTTGGATTTCAAAAGTTTTATGCTATAAGACTCATTTCTATATTAACTGTTATCAATGGCTATGCAATTTTAAATATTCCAAGAGATTCTTCCAACATTATTTACTGTGTCTACTGTCGGAATTCTAAAGCTTCATTCGCCCACGTTCCCAGCAACCAAGATTTCTCTCTCTCTCTCTCGCTTTCTCTCTTACTTGGTATCAGTTTTTGGTTTGGTATTCAGTGGGAGATTTCTCCATTTCTCTATTATATTCTATATGAAAAGCACTTAGAGGTATTTTTTTTTCTCTGTTTGTAAGATTTTTCTGATTTTATTTTTATAAAGCCTCTACCAGCTTCTAATGGTTCTATCAATGGAAATTCCTAAAACTGAAACTTAACTGCGCTGTATAATCATAGCCACATGGGTATCACTAATGGTATTGTGTTTGTCACTGTGTGTACATATGAAAGCTGTATGGATTCAGACATACCCATATGACATATTTTTATAAAAGCGATAGCTTCATGAAGAGGCAGAGAGAGAGAGAGAGTGAGGGAGAAAATAAGAGACGAGGAGAGAAAGAGATTTTCTGATACATCATTGCCCTCCTCTCAGTTCTGGTCCAGCACCTTGATTTTGGTTCCATCTCTATGGTTTTGGCTCGAGGTTCTTGCTTTGACATTTTCATACTTTCACCTTCCCATTATTACGACTTCCTCTCCTTGATAATACGCTGTCATAGCTATACAGTTATACACATTACATATAAATAAATCTGTGTGTGAGAGAGAGAGAGAGAGAGAGAGTTCAGTTTTTCTGCTTCTGAGTCTGCTGAGAAATTTCTCATCTTTGAGGCTCTCCATTTTTTCCTTCATGCATTACTCTGTGTGTGTGTGTGTGTGTATCTGTGTCTTTTCTTTTGAACCCGCTCCTCCGAGTCAAGAACGCGTAACTACGAGCTAGCAAATAGTAACTTTCTTTTTCATCTTTTTCCCCCCTTCTTTTTCAATCTTTCCTTTGATTTTCATTCTTTCTGTCTCTCTTCCTTTACTTTCTTTTCTCTTCTCTTTTCTTTGGTTGGGGCTCTATGAAAACTCTTTAGCTGTCTTCTGTCTTTCTTATATTAGCTAGCCGAATCTTTTGGTTTTCTCAAACGTAAAAACACAGGACTATGTACAACCAGAAATATAAATATATAACTACAAAAATGTTGAAATAGTTACAAATGAATGGATGGATGTACGATATGTATAAAGTAGTTAAGAGCACAAAACCTATGCTCTCACAACTGCCAATCTTCAATGTGTCTTGGATACAAAGGAATGTGTCCCCCATTACTTGCAGTAAAACAGACGGCCAAAGAGTTTTCTGTAGACTCTAGTTGTGTGGCGTTCATTTCTCTACATTCACTTGAATTTTTCTAGAGTCTACACGTATGTACGTATTTTCGTTTCAAGTACAAATCAGGAAAGTCCAAAAGGCTAAATGAAAACACTCAAAAATAATTTCTATCCACCTGTTTTCGCTAGAACTCTAAATGTACCTATGTCTTTCAGTCTTTTTTCTTTTTCTTTTCCTTACTCCAGTTCAGTTCAGCAATCCCCTCGAAGAAAAAGTAATATGTAAGTGCTTTATCAATTTGTCTCAAGACGACAGTCAAAGAGTCCATGGGAATTCAAAATGTTATAGTAAAAGACTTTTCTCATTTCTCTCTCTTTCTCCCACTGGATTCTCGAAAAATAATATTATTGAAGTAAATGAAATGTTTGTTTTTTGTTCCATTTTAATTTTTCAAGACGCTAATAAAAACTGAATGGGAGACACGAGGAAAGATTACTCAGAAATCTCATCAAAGGTTGAACCCAAATTACAGAATACAGAATACAGAGTGTGAATAGAAGTAAGAGAGGATATTATGTAATGTGTGTAATCTTGTATGCTTTTACTACGTGTGTGGTGGTTTTTCTCTGCTTGGCCACCTTTATTAATTAAATGTTAAAAACTTGTGGGCTTCCTAGCCTTCCGCCAACTCAAATCTCGTTGAGTACATCACAAGAGCAAGAAGTTGTAGTTAACTCTTTCTCTCCATCTCTTTCTCTCTCTCTCTGTAAAAACCCTCGGCGTTGGAGTTTTTGAAACATTTATGATCTATTTAGTAAACTTCCCTTTCACTTTTTGATCTCAACTCAGACTCTTTCTCTGTACGGTATACAATATACAAACAAGTGTAGTGTGTAGAATCATACGACCGGCGTGTGGGGTGTGTGGCTTAAAGACAATCAATTTTGTTTGCTCCCCTTGTTTGATGTGTACCGCAATGAAGATCCGGATGAATTCAAATTTAAAATCATGTGGAAGTTGGATTTGGATTTTCCAGGTATCCATTTCCTTTGCAGAAATAAATATCAAATGCCTGAATTTGTCATGCCATTCCATTCAGACCTGCTTCACATATTTTTCACTGAAGAAAACAACTTGAAATTCTTTTGTGAACACGTTCCTCCGTTCTTGATCCAAAACTCCAAAATTCCAATTCCAAATTTAATAATATTGAAATGAGAGGTTGAGGCAGGAAAACGAACTTTATATGCGGATGTGCAGTACATAGATATAACATGCATTTTGAGTTTGCATTGTTACGCGTTGAGTTGTGAGACGGGAAAGTCTTCATGCTGTAAACGTAAATACATTGGAGAGAAAGCCTCTGGTGCAATTGTGCTTTTCCTCATACGGTAGGAAATGTACAAATTTTAAAAAATGAAAGCAGTGTGGATATATCCGGTGCAATTCCTCTCAGCAGTTTTTATGGACACTACAAACTTTTTTTCTTACAATTCGATGTAGGTACATATTATAGGATCAGTAAATTCCAGATTTTGAGAGAAGGGAAATTCGCATTTCGGTAGATATTTTTCAGCAAATAATCAAAAGGATAATGATGATATAATGATGATACACCCTGGAAGGCTATAGAAATGCAAAGTTCCTCACTCCTCACTCCTCACTCACTCACTCACTCTCGATATAGATTTGACAAGGGAAGAGGGAAAGTGTCAAACATGTCAGAGTGAATGAGATTACATTTTACCGTAGGGAAATTTATCATTCATGAACAGACATAAAGAACGAGAGAGAGAGGGAGATGATTTACCATACACAATAATAATAATAAAGAAATCATATCGTATAAGTATATTCCCTCAATCCTTACTGTACGAATTCCAATTCCTATAAGGAAACTACATAATACGTATACACGTTTGTACAGGAAAAAAAAGCAAGCTCAAATTCAAAAGTGGAAACGAAAAATGAAATGAATGCCAAAAATGGGGAATTTTATATTATGCAGGATATACGTACTTGAGAGGCGAACGCAGGACAACTCAAACCACAAATGAGAATGAGGATATTCCAATTCAAATGCGAATATGAAAATGGAAATAGAAACCATGTAGACAATATTATACGTTTCAACTTCAACTACATTTTTCGGTGTGAATGAGAACTGCCAAAGAGAGAGAGAGAGAGAGAGAGAGAGAAAGCCAGACAGAGAGATAGAGAGAAAGTTCCAAACGGGAATTGAAGTGTGCAAATGATAAGTCTCTCTCGTATGGAGTTTTTCTATTGAATGTATTATATTTTGACTTATTCCAGCCTCCCAGCACTGTACTAGTAGTACTGAATTCTGACTCTAACTCTTTACATAAATACAGCATGACCAGAACTCAGAACCCAACCCAGAACTATTGAACACATATTTGAAAGCATATTCATCATTGAAATTCAAAACTCAAAATTCATATTTCAAGTGTATTATGTTTCCTTCGCTCCTAATGGTTCCAGCATGAAAAGGATTTGCTTCCCAAAGTAATGTGTATGCATATGTAAAAAATAGAGAGAGCGAGAGAGAGATCCTTCCAGTTTCCGCTTGGTCCATTCACAGTACTCGAAATGATGTCAAATTAACAATCGATGGGTTCAAATTAAAGGGTGGGCAAATGAACTAGTCCTCACTTACACCGAGAGTCTACTCAAGGATAAAGGACATACGGGGGGGAGGGGGAATAATAAAGTATTCCAAGCATTTCTGTAACCCTCAAATGCATAATAGCTTTGAATCATTTGATTTTGATAAGCCAGGGATCTCAGATTAATCATTTAAATTGGGAAATTGGATGAAGATGGATTGTGTGTATGATCCCATCGAGTCATTACACTAATTAAAATAAATGGGACACCATAGTCTACCTCATCTTCATCTTCTTACACTGAAGTCCCGTGTGTCCGTACATATTTATACATATATATATATATATATATCTGTATGAGACTCGAGAGAGTTGGATGTGTAATGAATCAATCGCCTTTTCATTTTACTTGCCTCCAACGCTACAAATCTTCCTCTTGTTAGCTCATTACCCAGCATGCAGTTTTTCATATTACTTCATTGATACGGGAGGAAAAAACTTTCCTTTGGATTTTTCTATACTTTATGGAAGATTTAGTCTCGAGTACAGTCTGTGTTTGTATTTGGTAAAATACCCACTCCCTTTATATCTTATATATTTGGAATTCAGAATTTGGACTTGGAATCGCGGATTCATTGAAAATACATGCCATTATTGTAGGTATTATGCTTTACTATTCACAGTGGATTTACAGGAGAAGAAGATTACACAAGAATACAATTGCAGAGTTATAAGTATAGTCAAAGTTAAGCCGATTATACGCATCCGGATTTGAGTTTCCAAAGAAAGACATATTCTTCAAATGACAAAATGCATTGGAATCCAAAAAACGGATTTAAATTTAAAACGCTTTTCACTGTCTTTTAAAATTTTCAGTTGACAAGTAGAGCTCTTCAGCAATTATGCAAATATTGCAAACATTTGATTTGTATGATACATTTTATGCAATTTCCTTGAATCAAATGGAAATGAATCCATTTCGTGCCATGTGACGAACAAAGGATAAGAGACAAAATGATACGAACAGGCTTGTCAAATTTAGCCAATCAAAAAATTGAAAATGGAATTCAAAAGACTTCATGTGAAGCTCACCCACACACTAAAAAGTTATAACAAGAAAACTTTATGCAAAGCTACGGCGTTTTAATCATAATTTAGCTCGAGGAGAAAAAATACACTCCACACAATTTTGTGAAAGAGTAAGAGGTTTCAAAATATCACACACATTTTTTTCATACCACTTCCTTTGATTGCACAAGGGTGTGTACTAAATATGTAAAGCGAACTGAATCCGACTAAGAATATGCACAGACATGCATACGACGCAAATGAGAATTACGTAAGCCTACTAGATAGAAGAGAATCGCTATTCCTGTGATGTAGGAGATAGTAAAACATTTGAGGATTTTTTCAACTCAACTTGCGTCGTGCTCCAATACAAGGACGAAAATTGTATGGAATTCGGATTTTGAACACAGTGAGTAGTCATAGTCAGCGATTAGAATTTTTGGCTAGTCCGGAAATTACAAATTTACGGGACTTTGATCATTTTGTGCTGGTGTGTGGTGTTAAAAATATTTACTACTTGACCCTACTGCTATGACATGACCACAAATAAGAAAACTCGACGTACAAAGACGTTGCCATGATAATTACCAAAACGGGGATTTTCCTCCCACTGCGCTCCCAATATTTCCTTGGCTAATATGGAGAGCCGCCACATGTTTTAGTCCTATAAAAGTATGTAGAAGCTGTCGTTTCCACTACTCGGTGTGATTTAAAGCGTAAATGTGAATTAGGAAATGTAGAGTGAAAGAGAGCGAGAGAGAGAGAGAGAGAGAGAGAGAGAGAGAGAGAAAGACAGACGATGAGAGACTCTGTAATGGTTTGAGTAGAAAGGACAAAGTGGAATGTAAATAACCACTATGTAAAGTAAATAATTTATAGCAAATTCTCCTGGAGCATGGATCCCTCTCTCCTCTCTCTCTGGCTCATATTATATTATGAAACAAGAAATCTGAATATCTTCATTCTGTAAAGATAACTCCACGGTTATACGTATGTCGCTGACACTCGTACACGAAAATCTTGTTTCTACTATCTCCCAGTCTCTCTCTCTCTCTCTCTCTCTCTCTCTCTCTCTCTCTCTCTCTCTCTCTCTCTCTCTGTATGTATTTCTCTTTTCATATCTCCAAAAGTCTCTCCTTCCTTCTTCTTCCTTCTACAGCCAAATCTAATTTCTATTTTATCTTTCGCATGCCTGCCTTTGTCAGTTCCAATGATAGCTTTTCTCTTCCCTCTATTCAGCTTAAAATGTAAAATCCCTCCAACCAACGATATCCTCATTTTCTCATTTCTCTTTCACGTTCACTTTCCCTTTCTCTGTCAATTCTCTCATATATTTAATATTATTAGTACAAGAGTAAGTGGTTGAGCTTATCCCTCTTGGGAAAAAATCCAAAAAAAACTTATTATCTTGGACAGTAAATAGATAGGAAATCTACTTTATTTAAATCTCTTTCCGCTTCTTGTGATTCCCGGAATTTCAGATTGTTAATTACACACACAAAATGCCTGAGAGTATATATACGTAAGAATGCTAATTTTCATGCTATAATAAGCTGTAAGAATTTATGAACAGAATTTTATTTAAATCTTGCTCTCGCTGTATAGAATGTATAATAGTATACATAATTCCGTATAATTAATTCTCGTCATGGATTTTAAATTGCATTGTCACATAATGAATTTTGTTTTTGTATAGAAGGCACAAGGAAAGAATCCTCTTTACACACAGCTGGGAATTGACATTTCGGGGAATTCGGGGAATGTTTGTACAGCCTAATGTTGTATGTACTAGATTAACTGCTATGATGGAATTTCAAGTGCGGGATCTGAAATTCTGAATTCGGAATTTAGATCGTCGGGAGTTGACTTTTAGATATTCAAACGAGGCGAGGGGTGAATGTGATGGGGAGGATGATGATCAATGATGTTCATGTCGTCAAAAGTTTGTAGATGGGAACTTGACACTCTTCAACATTGTCTCATTTCATGCTTTCATGCTTTCCTATATATGTATGTACATTCATTCCCTTTGGTGTTGTCAGTGTTAATTCAGAGAGTGTTAAATCCTTTTAATTGCTTGCAATAATGTATTTTCTCATATATACACAGATAGATGAGAAAATGAGGGTGCTAATTTGGAAATTTCCACATGACTGACTATTTCAATGGTTTTCCACAGAACGTTATGGAAGTTATGAAATTACGAAATTACGGGATGACGGAATTATACTGTAGGATGACGGACTTATCAATAATAAAGAGGGGGGGAAATAAAGAAAGAGAAAGCAAAGTTGAGGTTGAGAATTACTTTAATAAATGTATGTATTTACACTTACTGAATGAACGTGATTACACCCACACTCGCTACATCCGCTTCAATACGTTTCCAACAGTTCCGAATGTGCCCTTTCTGCTCTTCAGTGAGGAACTCGATTTTCTCACCACATAAAAGGAGTCGAGCTGTGGAGACTGTCGAATGTTTTCTTGGTGCGACTGGGACGGCAGCCGCGGCGGCTGTTACTGTTGAAACTGTAGCAGCTTGCTTCTCGGCAACTGAATCACCTTCTTTCACCACTGCATTACCCATATTCACTGAGGTTTTTGCTTTTTTTTATCTGTTCTCCCCCCTTCTTAAGATTATTTCACTGAGTTTATTATTACGTAATATCACGTACAATCATGAGCAGACTCGAGTATTTTTTTTATTAGTGTCGTCTGGTGGCTAAAGGATAACGAAGAATTTAGTGGTTTCTTTCACTTGAACCTCGGGATCTCTGGAAGGAGAAAGAGAAAGAGGAATAATAAGGATTTTTGATAACCAACCATAGGATTCAGATTCAAAGCTCGTTCGGTGGTTTGTTCCTTTCTGCTCATAATCAGACTCCAATTCATTGAAATTTTATTTTGTCCCAGAGGTGTTTCCTTTCTCCGTGATTTCACAGTCCACTGTGGCGCCTGGAGTCCCTGTGCAGGAGAAAACAAAACAAAACAAAAGTCAAATATTGTTAAAAATAAGAATAACTACAAGTTCACTTTGGGCTTTGCCTCCTCCCTATTGTGATTTCTATACAATAAAATGAGGGTTTGACATTAGCAATTCTAATGATTTTAATCCAGACGTTTACAAAAATTATTCAGATTTCCTTTTTCTGTTCGTAAGGGCTGTACCTACAATGTCATGTTAGTTAAAAAAACATGTCGATTCATAATATGCCAAATTAAAAATCCCCAAAAGGTTTAATTCAAAATCCGAACCGCATTGCAATGTGTATTCGCATACCATTTTTGTAAAGAAAAAAAATGAATTGCTTTGAAAAGTATTGACCATTCTATCATGTAGCAAAGTTTCAAGGGAAATGATTGGCCTCACTTTGATATTCAGTCTTAAAAATATATTCAAATTGCTTCAATTTTAAACTGTACCACATGCAATGAGAATGAGAATTAAATAGGGAATGGAATGGAACACTCGACAGCTTCATCACGGAGAAAGCGCTTTTCTATAAATAAACTATGAGGAAACGTATTAGGCAATAGAGAACCCGGAATTTTTTACATATTCTGTAGACTATTCTCTCTTTTCTATTTAGAATATATAATTTTACTCAGCTACAATATAGAAAATCGAATGAAAATCTAATGAAATAGCCAATACAGTTTGTCCAGTATCCAGCTTGATTTTGAAGTATAATAGGATGCTTGTGAACATTGAGAGACGTTTTACTAGCCCCAATCCATCCTATATATATTATATATATATATAGATATGTATTTCCACCAAAATTAAATTATAAAGTAGAGAACATTCTGCAGCTGACAATCGAGAGCCAAAAAAAAACAACAACCGTTAATGTCGAAACTCGCCGGTCTCTCACAAGTCAGTAATTTGTTTCAAAAAGTCGAATACCTATACTCTCCAAATTCCGAATTTCGGGTCACTATATATTGTATATGCATATTATAAACCTCTTTCACGCTTCATCCTCAACTCAATTCAAAGCGAAAAGGGAAAAAGCTACAAGCTAAAAACTATACACTTCCTAAACATATCGTAATGTGTTGAGTGAGGGCCGTCAAGTTAAATAGCGGAACCACATTCAGCCACTCGAGATATATTTTATCCATGCTTTGCTTTCGGGCTTTTATCTAATTTGAATTCAAATAATAATTTTCTCTTGGTGGGATCCTCAAAACTTTTGTACCGTACACATAATTATTTCGGGTATGGTATATATATATATAGATGATTTGCTAAGGGCTCAAAATTAAATTTCATCATATTCAAAACTCAGATGAGCATCAATCATTCGAGTAGACTATAGTCAAACTTCTTGTCTTTGCCCCACAGTTAATATTTTTCGACTGAAGCCAGTACATTTTGCTTTTGTGATTTCATAAGAACATTTTAACGGTTCATAATTGACGTTTTGCATTGTAAACAAGGAGAGACGAAGAGAGAGAGAGAGAGAAAGAGAGCGAGAGAAGCCTCCACCCACACGTCAATGTTTTATGTTTTCCCCATAGATTTGGATTTTAGACTTTATATCTGTAGTGCAAATAATAAAGTTGGAATGAAATACAGGTCAGATTATTATGACACACAGTTTTTTTTTCCCCTACCGTCATTTCCTATGTATATTGACTTGAGCTAAATGCTCCTGCTGTGTACGTGCGTGTGTGTGACTTGGCTGCGGGGGAAAGGGAAATGTATATGTACAGGGAAAAGTAAAGCAAAAAGAATTGTGAATGAAACTTAAAGTTGGAAGCAAGTTCCAAGATAAATTTACTACGCGACTGTTTGAGTACACTTTGAGAAAATGATGTTGAGGAAACTAAACATGGGAGTGAAAATATATTGCTTTTATCCAGAACATCCAAAAGAGGAAATCCCTAGCAAACACGCTGTACAGGCTCAAGAGAAAGAGAGAGAGAGAGAGAACTGTACGAGGACCAAATGCAAAACCAAAAAAGCTATATAACTTACTTACTGGCAATAAGAATGCCGAGCAAGGAGAGACAAGTCAAGGAGTTGCCAACAGTATTCTTGTTTTGGGTTTCTCTCCTAGTCCCAATACATACTTGCATATCGTACTTTCCCACTTTCCACTATATATAAAATATAAACTGTTAATATCTGTATTCTTTTTGTCTATATACAATATATAAGAATATGCTAGGAATTGTAACACGGGAGCATTAAGTAAGGGAAAACTAAAGTAAACCTTTAAAAAAAAGCATAACAAGTCACCAATATTAAGAATTCCAAATCTAGAATTGAGAATATGTTTTCTTTGCTCTCTCTCTCTCTCTCTCTTTCTTTCTCTTTCTCTGTCCCAAAGTCCAATTCAACCGTCCCAACAGACATGGGAAAGGTCTGTGAATTCACAATCCAGGATCTGGATTTTGGTGTGTGTGTGTGTGTTTGTGTCAGTATATGTACAAAAGGATTCTTACACGGGGCCACACTTTTACTATTTATTTTGACTTCTCCTCTCGTTTTTCTAGGAGAATGGGGGGAGTACCGGGGGGGAGTGCCGAACTTGAACACTATAGGAACAGGTTAAATATTGACACAGAAATAATTCTTCTTCCTCTGCTCCTGTGGCTTCAACCTGATGAGACTCTTTTAAACTCATGTTTACTTTTTGATATTCAGAAAGTGTACTCGGGGTTTTCCCTCCCTCCCTCCCTCCCTCCTCCCTCCCTCCCCCCTTCTTCTTCTTCTTTTTCCTTATTGACTTTTGAAAAGGGAAAACATACTATATATTATTTGAACGGAGAAAAATTGCCATTTTTTGGGTAGAGCTATAGGAAGGAGTAGACATTTGTAACATTTACAGATGGATGAGAAGATAAAAGAACTGACTGGAGAAATATTATGAGGATTTCACAATAGTTTACATTTTGTGGAAAGAAACAAGAGACGGAGAGACAGAGATAAAGAAGGAAGGAATGTCGAGAAAGTCAATTATGCAAATGATAAATTAACAAACATTGTATTGAAAAAGACATTTCCATCCTCGCTCATTTTATGACTGTCAAATTTTGCAGGGCATTAGACAGAACTCCCGATGAAAGTAGTACGATAGGGAACTATGGCAAAGTAATTTTGAATTCCTAGAAAGTACTAAAAACTTAAATCTGTAAAATGGCTCATGATTAAACCATACCAATTTTACCCGTATTTAGTGGGATTTTAGTCGTCCACTCTCTCTCTCTTGGACTATCGTCTCCAAATTGAGGTCAAAAAAATGTAAGTATGAATGTGAAGTACAAGAAAGGGAATGGGTTAGCTTCTTTGAAAACTTTTACCCAACTAGAGAGGAAACAATCAAAATGGAATACAAAAATAAAAAAGATATAATCTTAGATAAACTATTTAACATTTATGAAATTAAAAGAGTGCTTAAAAAACTTAAAAACAATAAAGCTCCTGGTCTTGACGGTTTTCAAAATGAAATCTTAAAAGGTCAAGAAAAAGATGGCCTGCAAACACTATGTGATATTTATAGCTATATGTATCAAAATAACGAAATTCCACTAGAGTGGCTAAAGATTGTAATTTAACCTATCTTTAAGAAAGGTGCAAAAGATAGCCCAAACAACTATCGTCCGATTAGTCTAATTGTAACAAAGTTAAAGCTGTTCACATTAATATTAAATGAAAGATTAAGATTATGGTGCAAAGATAAAACTGAACTGTCAGATTTACAAGCTGCCTATAAACAATGTACGGGTTGCCTAGATCACATATATCTATTAAATACAATAATTAATAAGCATTTAGTTAAGAAAAAAGGTAAACTGTATTGTTTCTTTGTGGACTTGTCAAAAGCCTTTGACAACATTGTTCATAACAAACTCTGGGTTAAACTGAACGAACTGGGAGTAAGCCAAAAGTTCATTGAATGTATTAGCACAATCTATAACAATGCTAAAGGGTGCGTCAAAACTAAATTAGGAACAACTAAAACTTTTGATATTACTCAAGGTGTCTTACAAGGAGAATCTCTTAGTCCAACGTTATTTACTATGTACATGAATGATCTGGTCAAGAAAATGCTTGACACAGGTTTTGAAAACATTCAAATAGGTAATAGAAAAATACCACTGTTAATGTATGCAGATGATATTATTGTTATTGGCACCTCCTTACGTAATTTACAACTAAAAATAAATGTCCTAAAGCTATACTTTGAAAATAATAATTTTAATATAAATTTAGACAAGTCCAAAATTGTAATCTTCCAAAAAGGTCACAAATTACCCGCAAATGATATTCTTTATTGTGGGAATGATGCAATAGAACGAGTAAAGGAATATACGTATTTAGGAGTTAAGTTTAACTCAAATGGTACATATCTTAAGACTGCCAATGAATTTGAAACAAAGGGGATCAAAGCTTTAAATGCTGCTTGGCCTATTTTTGTTAAAGGGAGAATCCCTCTATCCAATGTACAAGTAAAGTTATTCAAGTCATTAGTCAAAACTGTTGTTTTATACGGATCTCATGTTTGGTCACTAAAATATCTAGATAAGGTTGAAAAATTACAAAATACATTCTACAAAAAATTGCTAAGACTTCCAAAAAATACACCAGACTATGTACTAAGACTTGAAATTGGAGTGTCAAGACTAAGTTTAAATGTAATACAGCAAGCATTCAGTACTTGGATAAAAATGTTAAGTGAAAAAGACAATAGTCTATTAAAAAACTGTTATGATGAAATTATAAAATCTACTGCATGCTTTGAATACAATTGGTTGCACCAATTACGGAAAATTGTAGGTGATAATATATTAATGAGCATTGTAATATACGAGACAAATCCAAAAATATTAAGTATAAAATTAGAAAATGCTTTAGAGAAATATGCCCAGAATCTTTGGAATAATGATGTTGAAAGATTGTTAAAATCAGAATCTACAGACTACTACAAATTGATAAAAAAAACAATCACACGCGAGCCATATTTTAACTTTAATCTGCAAATCCCCACTGCTGCTGTATTAGTTAGACTGCGTACCAATAATGAAAATATATATGTTAATGATAAAAAATTTACGCGAACTGAAACATGTACATATTGTAAGAATAGCAACGGAAACTGCCCTGGTAGACATGTCAACAGTGGGTAACATTGCTAAAAATATTGTTTGGCAATAGAAGCAATAGTCGTTGTCGGTA
>JAIUND010002827.1:0-19483 GCA_034699125.1 Gisinianus flammeolus | reverse complement strand
TACTAAGCGAATTCAAATATAGGACTTTTTGATATTAGTCAAAATCAAATATAGGACCTTTTGAATCTAGGGTATCGGTATGTAAGTATATACTCTATAGGAAAATCGTCCGGAGAAGGAATCGAGAAGATAGCCGGCAAACTAAAAGACTGTCATTGTCATCGAAAGGAGGGAAAGGACGACGACTACTGATATTTTGATGTTGGACTGTTCAGCCTCAGCCCATCCCGTTTCGCGTGCTACACAGCATACATGAATGATTAATCAAAGCAGAAGCAGACCAGCCGTCGACTCCTCAGCTCTACTCGCACCCACACATTTTATTAGAAGTCAGACTCCAGTTCTCGCAAGATTCCAAGTCGGAGTACAAAAAATAATGGGGAGATGTCCTAGACATTTCAAAATCCGTGTAGGACTTTGCTTTCCATGTTGCCCTCTTATCGTCCAGGCAGAGAAAGAGAGAGAGAGAGAGTGAGTATTTTCAACATTTGAAAATAATCTTTAGAGCTTACCTGGAAAATCCTATTAAAGCTCAAGACAAATATGTGAAGAGAGAATAAACAGACGAGTTAATATATTATGAGGTCACATGTGATGAGTTTTGATTTTGATTTCGACTTGTAATTGGAATTGAAGATGAAAATGAGTATTACAGTAGTCGAGCCCTTGGGTCATGTAATGGTAATGGGATAGGTAAATGTGTGAGAAGTTTGTGTGTGTAGGGAAAATTTCAGTATGATTAAATTGTGCATCATTATAAAAAGAAGGGTTGGTTTTCCAGCCTCCAGCAGCAGTAGCAATAGGAATGGCAGGAGTAGCATACTTATCGTTAATAGTCAATAGCCCAAGATTTGTTTCACATTACAGTAAATTGTTTTGTACATGCTGTGTGCGTATTAGCTATTGGCATTAGCGGTATAAATACACACACTTGTACATTGTACATGTATGCGCGTCTACATATGGATAAAGTTATGAATAATGAATAATCAGTGCAATTATGTATATTTGAAAAAACCTATGGTAGAGACTGAGTCCATTCTAAATATTCTAAATATTAGTTTCTCTCCCGTATGCAGATGAAGAAGAAGTCTTCATATGCGGACACGTAAGAGTATTTTTAATTTCATAGGATACAGAGTACAGAGTACAGAGAAGGAGAAAATAAGAAAACACCCCTGGATGGGTGGGAGTTCTGAATGGACTACCGAATTCCTCTTCCTCGTCGGCTTGAGGTAACAAAACAATTAGAATTTTAAATCCTTATGAGTCTCAAACAACTTTATGTGAAAAAAAATAACAGCTCTCATCCACATGCATGAACATCAACAAGCAAGAGTATCTGTACCTATAGAATGTGATGAGAAAAAATGTTGATAAAAGAAACAGAAGCCTGTTCTGATGCTGGACTGGACTGGAGTGAAGAGAGAGAGAGTGACTTTTTCATCGCGTCAAGTTTTTTCCATGGCGCCGTTATAATTTTCTTATTATACAGTTTCAGGCGATAATTATTTTATTTCAAAGTTTAAAAAGTTTTTCATTTCCATCCCATTGTTGGGAATGCTGTACTAGTAAAATTGTGTGTGAGGGAGTGAGAGAGAAGGTACTCTTATAATTATTACTCTACTTACGGGACATATTAAGCATTGAACAAGGAAAACCCATGGTTTTTAATGGACTATTTATTAATGAAAACGATTGAGAGCTGCTGGTTTAATAGTAGACACAAAATGTTATTATTCATAGGTTTTTGGGACTTCATACTGTTTTCAGTGTTTTCACTGGACAAAGTACAGATTTACCTACTAATCCTATACTATGAATATGCTGTTTCTCTATTGGTTTGCTTAAAAGGTAAAATAAGGTGGGTGGCTTGTTTATATGTATTTATTGCTTCCCCCCCCCCCCCCCCAAGTAAGATGATTCTTTAACATGCTTCACTTTTATGATGACACCAAGCGTAGAAATTTAATTAATTAACCTCCATCTCTTGAAGGCAAATTTAGAAAAATGTACGACTCATTTGTTAAACAGCTGGTGATTTTGAAGAAATCTTTTAACGAGACTGACAGGAAACATTTCATTGACAAGTGCTTGCTGGACACATTTGCGTGAAAACTCCCATGACTTTTGAACCAAATTTCTCTAAATTTTGCAGCGTCGTCCACGTGTTCTTTGTGTATTTTTTTATTTACGTCAATCTTTTATTTATAATTTTGATGGATATTCCAAATGAATGGAATTGAATCAAATATAAATCATGACAGGAGATGTATCATGTCTCTCTGACGATGAGAATGGAACCTCTACATCTACACTCTACACAGTTGAGCAAAATAAAATAACCTATGTTCAACATTTGTGAGTATGTATGTAATTGACTTTCCCTTCCTAAATTTTGCTCCATTCAACTTTCCGCGTTAAATCTTAGAAAAATGTATGCCCATGCCCACTCTCACCCTTATGATCTTTCATTTGCTTTTGACCTTTATAGATACATCTACATATATCATCTACATGTACATATACATTTGAAAAACTCTCAAGATTCTATCATCGTACTTTTTGAAATGAATTTTTTTGAATTGACTACATAGCTGCACATTCATATCAAAATCATAACTACATGTGATAGTTATTTGCTTTTACTCACCCGCGTGATATTTTCTTATAAAAGTTCATTCCCTTGCCATTGCCTTTATCCCTGTCAGATATTTGTACAAGATAGAAAAACATGCACATGGCGGTCATGTTCATGTCACTCACGATACGACCTGCTCTTATTTTATGCACCATTTCGTATGTTATACCTTTTACAACACTTTGTATTTGTATATTTGTATGAGTGTATCTATGGAGTATCTGAACAATGCATGGAAATCCAGTGTACATATGCGATGATTAAGTGATCTGAGGATTAGTTACATGTATTAGACGACACAGACATAATCTACATTTGTACACGTTTGTATTCAACATTCTATAGTCTACATATTTCTGCATCCCTCTCTCTCTCTCTTCCTGCATAACTCCAACTCAACGTTTGAGTTTTTCATTTTTCATTTTAGTTTTGGCTATCGTCTCATGGCTCGCATACTTATTAACATGAATCGGACGCGTTCGTTATGTAAATTATCATAAAAAAAGTTAACTACAGTCTACTCTCTCCACTATACCATACATTGCACACACTCACACACAGTTCACAATAAAGGCCAGCGGCATGCACGCGTATATATTTGTTGAATTTAAATTCTAAAATGTGTAGCATGAAAGTCATGATGATACTCTCACATCATATCATATCATTGTGAAAAAAAAAGTACAACAGACTATACACATTTCATATTCTACAATTCTATACATTCTACACCACTATACAGAATACAGAGACTTTTACTTGATGCCCATAAAATATACGATATATCTATCTACTTGTTACTCATTCCCTCCACGTAACGTTCTTTCTCTACATATCACAATCCATAGCACACACACATATACCTACATCCTACATCCAAAAACATGAAATGGCAAAAGGTCAACCTGTTACAAAAAAAAAAACTTTTAAAAACGTATCCTTTGAAATATTTTTGTTTTCCTTTCCTGGGAAATGATGAAAAACTTTGTACATACGATAATTTCGGGTTTGTGTGATCCTTATTAGAAATTAGGTGGTGGTAGTGGAAGGGTATATATATGCTTTTTCCATAGATATTCGAAATACTTTGATAGTCATATCATGTGTACTCGCGTGTGTGTGTATGTGTGAGTGTGTGTAAGGGATGAGCTATTTAATTTCAACTATATTTGTTGAATATGACAAGAATGAAGAGAACACATCTCCTTTACTTGTAAGGATAAGCCTCTTCGTCTTCGGATCATGATCATGATCATGATGGTCATCATAAGGAGTAATGCAGTAGCTGGGGCCAAAGGAAGGAAAAGATCGAAGAAAAAAATGAAAATGAAAAAAAAAGAGCCAGAAGGGAAGATTCCTAATTGATGCATGGTATAGAGTTGGGCATACATAGCTTTCCCACGACTTGGCACACGTGAGTCGCTCGACTAAAAGTTTCGTCGGGGGTAGAAGTAGACACACACACACGGACACTTGCTGCCTTGCTCTTTCTCATTTTCTCTCTCTTCTCTCACTTGTTCGTGGACTGCCGACGAGACAAGACCGTCCGTATATGTTCTCTGTATCGTTTTCTGAAAAATCGTGTGTTTAACTGTGTACTTCATTTTCATTTGAGTTGGTGTTTATTTATTTATTATCATAACCACTAAAGTGAGTGACAGTTTCAAATTTCCAAGTTTGTTTTTGGAAATTCCATCATTAAAACAAAAAAAAGTAAAATTAGTAAAATGTGCTCGGCTGAAACAGCACTCTCGTCGTCAAGTGATGGAAGTAATAGTAATACTTCCACTACCAAAACACCGGATACAACTAATCGGAATCCTAATAGAAGGGTAAGTTTCTTTATTATCGTTAATATTATTGGTATTTGTTCATTTGATTTTAGAGTTTGTATAATTTATTTCACATTTTGATGGTTTGAAAGAGAGAGAGAGAGAGAGAGAGAGTCATTCGTAATTCAGATTTCGGGTAAAGCATCAATTTTATTGATGTTCATGGACATGAACGCCAGTGGTCTTGTAATAATAATAATGATAATAATAATGATAACTATAGTAGGAAGAATAATTCATAATGAATGAGAAGTCTGAAGAATGAATTGAAACCATTTGCTTCTTTGATTTTTTATGCATACCTGTAGAGTGTAATAATAATTGAGAGACCTTTTTTTGACATCAACTTCCTCAGTTTGGTTGTTCAGGAGTATATTAGTAGGCTCTATCCTTGTTGTAAATGTTATTTCTTTTTTTGTGCAAGTAAGCCTCACATGCACAGGTATAGGTATGTTCATATTTCAAATATTCAAAGTGTAATAGTCACTTCAAGTCTTTTTTTTTCATACCTACTCACACGAATGTCATGATTCACGAAATATCTTTAAAAAGCGTGAATGAGTGAGTGAGCGTACTTTGCGTGTAGCATCCATTTTACATGTGAAAATCGTCTTCTCGTGAAAAACTGACTCATTATTAGTTCAACGAATGTACCTAGTCGAGTTGAGATGGTTTTAAATAAATCATGAAAAGTAAAATGAGGAAAAGGCATCATATAATTACATACAAGTCCAATCTGCATTCTCCGACATTTTTTTTAGCATGGTGTATAGGCACTAGGCATTGTATAAAGATAATAAAAATATTATATTATATATAATTTATAATAATTTCGTTTTTTATTTCTCATTTTTTTTTTAAATAGAGTAATAAACCGATAATGGAGAAAAGACGAAGAGCTCGAATCAATAATTGTTTGAATGAACTTAAAGGGATACTTCTCGAAGCAATGCGGAAAGATCCAGCTCGTCACTCAAAATTAGAAAAAGCGGATATACTGGAGCTAACTGTTAGTCATCTAAAGGGATTACACCGTCAAGGTGGAGGTGATGGTTCCACACAATTTCGAGCAGGATTTGTGGAATGTACTGCAGAGGTTGGACGTTTCCTCTCATCTTCCACCATCGTCGATGGAATTGATCATCATACAAGTAGTCGACTTCTAACTCATTTAACTGACTGTATCAATAATCCTTCATTGACGACACCCAATGGAACGACAATGAACACAAATCAACAACAACAGCAGCAGCAGCAGCAACAGCAACTTCATCATCAACATCAGCAACACTCACTCAGCATCAATAGTCATCATGGTTTAAATAATCATCTCAGTCACGGCTCAATCCATACTCCAGTAACCGCAATTGATACACATGGAAGTGCTACGACAACTATTAATGTACCCGCAAATACTCCAATAATTTCATTAGTTCCATCTCGTCTGTCTTCGGGTGAAATTGCTTTCGTTGTACCAGGTTTCAGTTCAGCAGCTCGTGGTGGCTCAACTCCATCTCCGACAATTCCACTAGCTGCTATGCAGTCCCTTCATTGTAATCCACCACAAATGCTGTCACCGGAAATACCTTTGGAACTCACTGTCCCTTCAAGTTCTTCATCAGGTTGCTCCTTGAGCCCAAACTATCCGGTTGGACATGGTAGTCACTTTTATCATCGGCATCATTATCATCATCATAATGGCATCCATAGCTTTTCACCAGCAACCCAACATCCTCAACCACTTGCTCTGGTCACTCCGAAGAAAGAAGAAACTCAAACTTGGCGACCATGGGGTTGATAAACTGACTTATTATAAAACGACAAGTATGATGTGTATTGTGTGTGTACATGTGTATAAAAAATTGTATGTATGTACATAAACGCTCAATTCAATTTTCAAAAAGAGCAGGTTTTGGAGTTGAGGATGAGCAGTTTTTTTGTAGTATGTAAGATTTTCCATACACGAAAGTAGGTATATATTTTGTTCTAAAGGCACCTACGAAATGACTCATTATTGAGCAATAATTGCAACCAGACAAATCATTTGTTTTAAGGATAAGCCTCCGTTTGTTAAACGATCGCTTTATCACACTTGTTTATACTTAATTTAATATTATTATAGGTAATAATTTTAGTATTTAAGAAGAAAAAAAAACTTATCATTTTTTTGTTTCTTAATAGTGTATAAAACAATTCTGTATTGAACTACCTACTTAAACCTAAACTCACAAAATCTTAAACTTGTAATTTATCCTGGTTACTTTTACCATTGAATGAACATATTAATCATATTATGTATTGTATTCCACAATTACGCGCTCAAGATTAATTACTACACATTTGTATGATACTTACATGCACACAATTCAATATTTACAATGTCAACGTTTTATTCCAACGGTTTTCCATGTATAAAGAAGAAAATGTGAAACAAGTACAAGATTATTAAAAATAACATTTCCTTGCAAACAGAAAGAGATGTTATCCTGTCCTGTGACTCACAGGCTGTGAGAATTGACTTGTGTCCATACAGACCAGAGATAATTTACAGTTTACAATAGAACAGTACATAGAAACACAGTGCAGAAAAAAAGTATAACTCCTGCTGTATTATTATGTATTTGACTTTCATTGTTAAATTATCACTGTATTTACTAAACAATGTGATATGTAAGCTTGGTTTTACACAATATTTACTTACTATGTAATAATGTAATAATTCATATCTATATTTATACATATATACTTCCCCGTATCAAACGGTTAGTTCTATAAAAATATATAAATGCAAACTCGTGGTTAATATATAAATATGTTATTATTATCAATATTTAAATAACTGGAACATGTTATATTAAAATCACAAAGAAATCGACTGAAATTAAAGCAATCCAAAATGCTTGATACAATTGAAAATACTACAGCGTTCTTTCACGTTTTATTTGCATACTAAAAGTGTTGTTTTTTTCATCTCCCCAAAAATACTTGCTTATATAAATCTCATACTCATTTCATCTACATTCTACAACGGTTGGTTAAACAGACAACGTACTAAACTGCTTCCATTCTACATGTTATGATCCTGGATTCCTCACCCAACAAATATTCATTCGTCACGCTCCTTATCAGTCGTCTCATGGCAACTTTCCATATACGTTTTTCCCTATACGTTTTTCTCTCCCCACCGTACTCGACCTTTATGAACCTCGTCTCGTCGTGTATTTTTTCTGAGACTTGGGACAATTTATAATTACTCAAAGTTTCAAATTCAGAGGGAAAGGTCTGGAGAAATGGATTACAAATTTATTGTTAGTATTTTAGTATACGTTGTTTTACTATCAAGCTTCAAACAAATCTTTCCTCTTTTGAGAGAGGAAATCTGCGAAAATAAATATAAAAATAAATGTGTGTAGAAATAAAAATCTTTCACACGGTTATAAAGAAAAAAAAATCAAATATGTAATGTTTTAGTTGTAGAATTAAATTTTCTTTCTTCGTGGAGCCCGACTGCCCGACTTTAAATATCTATACCTACACGTATATATAAGTATATACAGATATAAACGTATGTATATGTATGGATTTCATCTGAGCGGAGAATAAAAAGTGACGACCTCCTCGACAACAGTAATGGCAATTCCTAGGGTTTTTTGTTATCGTTGTATCGTTTCCACTCAAACAATCCAAACAATATGTCATAGCCCAAGAAATATAAAAAATAAAATGTGCCCTTAGTGTATACATACAAGTCCGTTTTATAAGTTTTCATAACTAATAGCTTCTGACTCGGTCGTGCGACTCTGAGTACGGTCACTGACAATGAGTAATACTGAAATTTAGTAAGACAACCAAGTTGTATAGGGTCGAAGGTGGATTTCTCCATTCTCCATCCTCACTATATGTATAATATACAATTCTACATCCTCAGCATCTCTCTCTTCCTGGGGGGACTCATCTGTAGTTGTCCAAAAATCCAAAACGATAAGTTTTAGTTTCTCAGAAAATATTCTTATCTCTCTCGACTCTCCAAAGGAAAACCAAGTGATGTAGGTACAATTCATAATAATAATAAGCAAACGCTTGCACACACGACATAAACCGTACATTAGTTTCACCATGTTGAAAATCTACACTTCTACACCGTGACATCACTCGTCTTCCTTCCAACTACCTGTTTGCCCATGCTCAATATTGAAATCTAAAGTACACTCACACACACAAATACTTGGTGACTGTAGACAGTGTAGAACTGTAGACTCACGTATGGTGATGTCGTCCTTGTTATGTACATACTTTTGTTGTCTTTTCCTTCGTTGTTGTCCGATCGTCGCTAGTACAAAGAACTGAGGGGAAAATATTATTATCTGTATATGTAGTATGTACCCACTTTGTATGTACATATATACATACTTACTACATATTCAATGTATCGGACTCCGACTTGGAGTCAGAGTAAAAGGCTAACCTATTTATATACTCACTATCATACAACGATATACATTACGGCTTGGTAATGGAAACTCGATGTGTCATCGTTGGACGGACAACGTTGAATATGCTTATCTATATAGTTTATTATCATTTCTATGTATGTACATTTCTACGATATGTATTCATAAAGAGTCGTCTAATTCTTATATTTTTCCTCTTAAATCTCTCTCATGTCTCATGTCATTCCTTCTTTCCCTTCTTCTTCCAGCTGACTCCTCGTTCTCATCTTCCCTAACCTTCCCTCTCTTCCCTACCTAATATCAACTATTATGTAATGATAATAAAACTCCCAACACCAAACATATATTCTGTGTTGTGTGTAACCATATATGTATACGATACATACGGAAAGAGTCGTCACAATGGACAATATTTTATGTTATGCAAGTTGCTCACCCGCGGTATAACTGCAACTGTAAATTATAAGGGAGGTTGACAACTAAAGGTAAACAATAGTGGCTTCGCGTCCCTCATTTTTACATTTTATATTTTGTATCATGTCATATTGGTATGATGTATATAAGAATTCTGTACAGTATTTACTTGCCACCCAAAATTCGAATCCATCTTCAATTTCATATCTTTTACATCTGTAAAAGTGTAAAGCCACCGACTAATTCCGATACAGACAAAAATAAATGTGCTCCTTACATATATGAGGACTCCAGGATTGTTATGAAGAATTATCCGAAAGGATTTAAACTTATACAGTAATAATGTGAGTTACGTAATACAGTGGATAAATCATCAGTGTGTGGAATCTCTCTAACCTTAAGAATTAAGAATGTCGTCCATACATATAAAAGACGGAAGATTCACATTGAATTTATGAATTATTACGTATGCAACTTATATCTGTAAGACTTGAATAATACAAACCATGGACTATCTCAACGGAATTCTTCTGAAGCTTCTCAGATCTCCTCAAGCTTCATACTTCATTGTACACTTTCTAATGTGTAGTTTTTGATTCAAAAGCTTTTGAATATTCCAATTTAAATCCGAATACCATTGGAATTGGAGAGGCCCCCGGAATAAATCCCAAAATCCCATGCAGGTGAAGATGAAATGAGTAATACAAAGTGCTTCCTTTACATTTGCATATATACATACAGCAGAGACGACTAAGCAAATTTTTATCATCCGTCTGTTTTATGAATGGGCTGGAAATACACAAACAGAGTGCAAGTGCAGTGCACAAGTTTCAATGTGGGATTTATTATTATATGAAAAGGAACCTGTTCCCCGAATTCATGTCATGCAACTTGATAAGCACTGGTTTTCCGGTTTCTCTCATCTTGTATGTATAGGTGCATCTGTATAAGTTTCCGTCCCGATTTTCAATCACCTGAAACATTTACCACGAGCAAAAGGGAGTACAATGATTTGCAGAGTTGGGAGGTTGTAGTGTAGTATAAAGTATAAAGTAATTAGCACACAGAGAGAACCTGTTCTCACAGTGTTCACGTGTATACATAACATGCTGTATACACTATACATGCACATGGAAATAACAATCCAAATTTAAATTTAAACTCGATTGACAAAGATATGAAACCTTCATACATATATACATATATATACCTGCTATTATAAGGGCGTCAATAGAGAAAAGGCAATATCTATGTATAGCCATGTGACTTTTGGGTCTGATAAAGTACGAGACAAAGGGGGATAGTTTCCTATGATATCTTGCATAACATTATAGTTTATAGTACACACAACCTACGGACAGGTATGAAATTTATCTGATGTTATGTTGAATGTTGGGAAATGTGAATTGTTCTCTCTCTCTCTCCTCTCCATATAATCATTTATCATTTAATCATTTATTCCAAATTTTATTATTGCCATGAGCATGTATACACAAATACATACACACATACACACAGGACACAACGAGGGAGAGAGAATGGGCAGTGACAGAGATCCGTCATTTGATTTCCCTCCAACATCCTTCCCCTCTCTCTCTCTCAATATCAGTTTATACTCGGCTCACAATTCACCTCGTCATGCTTTACAATCCATGGGAATTAGGAATTAAAAATAGGGCTGGGACAGTACAGCGTAATGAGATGGTCTTTATTTTGAAGGTATGCGCATTTAACCATTACAATCAGAAACTAATTTTCAAATTTTTATTGTCACTTTCAGTATTTGCTTTTTTAATATTTCTGTTTGGGATTTCAGTTTTCTTTCTGGATTTTTGTCAGTCTTTGAAAACATGGAAATTGTCTTTGAAATCCCTATTTTTTTGTTTGTTTTGTTTTACACAACTGTAGTCAAAATTACTCCTTGCCTTCAGGGTGCAGGTTGATGTAATAATGTGATTGATGAAATTCGTCCGTTGAAATGTCATTAGTAATGACTCGTTATGCGAGGAAAAGATTTGGGGGCAGAAACAAGAATTAAGCTCTTCTACAAAAGTACAGACGTAATGAATTTTGTTTTGGTTAAAGTTGAAACTCAAGGTCTTATTAGAATGAGAAATATTATATAAAATCCGTCTGACATTGAGAATGTATAAAATGTCGTATTTTTTTTGTACTTAATGTCCAGAATTTGTGTCTAAGTAGGAAAGTCAGTCATTCATTTACAATACATTCACGTTTTATGCTCCCTACATCTCATCAATGCGACAGAACATGAGCTTTTTGGATGTGCACTTGCACATTTAAAATTGCGTTCTGAAGTGCAAAGGAATGAAAAATGTACGGATAATTATTCGCTTTGCCTTGCTATTGTCAGCACAGGGAGAGGGAGAGAGAGAGAGATTGTGCAAGCATAGAAAAGAGATGATAAAGAGGCGTCTGCCGTTCCCGTCTTTTCTCTTGATTTGGGATGACAGAGCAATAAGAGACCGTTTTGTCTGCACACACACACATACATACTTAACTATGGACATTTCTCAATGTGGTCGAGCTTCAGCTTTGGCACGGTACGGGATGACATTGAAATTAACAAACAATTCAGCGGCATTTGAAACTTGAGATACATACACACAGACGCAGAAAACGAGACAGACAATCAGTGTGGAGTAGTACATAGTGTACAGTGTACCTACGAAGACGGAGAGGACGACGACGACGACAACGATGATGATGAAGACGAGTTGAGGTATTGAAAAGAAAAAAGGAGCGTGAGAGCGAGATGCTGTCCGTGTCATCCTCAATTCAATCCCTTGTGTTTAGCCAAGCCTTTCATTCCTCATAATTCTCATCGATTTTTTTTATGTCTTTGTCTTCATTTTCCTATATTTACTATAGACATATTTACAGATACTATAGAGATGTGAACAAAACTCCTTTATTTTCCGTCTCACATCTTTAAATTTCATGACAATATTTTGTGCATATTCTCTCAAACTATTCATTTTTCCATACAAATATTTTGCATTTACCTTGTTATCTTTGCACAGGTGGAGATTGGATAAATTCTCCCGATTCTAAAATATGTATAGACATGGACAACATATAAGTTATAAGTACACAAATGAAGAAATTTCAAGTTTTTAATAACTTTTCCTTGTGAACCCCCTGAGAGAAAGAGAGAGAGAGGACTTGGACTTGATCCCGATTCAATAACATGGAACAGGTTTCTTCCCATCCGTTTACTTACATTACAATGAGATGTACATATGTACAGCAGAGAAAGTCCCAAGAGGTGAATGTGAACTCGTCCTGAGTATCTACTCCTGTCACACTTACTGCCATGTAAATTCACACACCCTCGGGGCTCCTGACCTCACCTCTCAGTACGAATTACGATAAATAAAGGGAGAAAATTATAGAAATCCCTACATATATATATTGTATTTTTCTTACTTCATTCCTGTCTCATGTACAACAGAGAATATAGTCAATTTGTTCTTTGTACTTTTGTTCTGAACAAAGACAAAATGGTATCTATCTGTGTAGAATCCACTGGATTGTTTCCTTTGTGTGATGTGATGATGTGACGTGAAATGAAAGAGAAACATTGAGGATTTTATTGTTATTATTGAGCTATTTGTTTAATCCAATTGAACATTCAACTGGGGGCTTTCGGATGATTGTGATTGTGTATAGGTACATATCAGGAATTCTTACATGATTTCATGATTCCGTCATGCAGAGTAGAGAGCGAGTGGCCACATCAATATTCATGACCCAAAGACATAAGACACACACACACACATAGCCCTTTGAATTCCTAAATTATCTACTTGAGGTAATAAAGGGAAAACTAACGGACAGGTTGGAGTTTGTAGCAAGAAAAAGAGAGAGAGAGAGAGGCATGTAGAGAGATGGAGAGAGCAAGAGCGAGGAACAGGTAGAAAACAAGTGAATTGATACGTTGGTTTTCGTTTTGGTTTTTAACCTGAGGAATGCATGATGCATGGAAACAAAATTCAATTGAATGATGTGCACTTGACGTGTAGGGGAACGCAGAGTGAGCGTTCGTTCGTTCGCTCGCTCGGAGCTTGTTCGAAGTACGCCACCCCAAGTGCTCTGGCTCTCTTGTACAGTAAATGTAAGTTTAATCCTATGGTATGTGTGTTGTGTAGTGTACTATTGCATCCTGCATCCTTTCCTCGTACATACACTCATAGGTTTGTGGTGGATGTCGAAGAGTGTGGGAAAGATCCTCCCTCCAACCTGTTGACACACACACACACTCACTCTCTCTCTCTCTTCTCCAAGTTTTTATCGCAGATCATCACCAACAATATCGTGGGAACTCTTCGGCCTTTCTTCAAGCCTCTTAGCATATATAGTAAATAGTAGAGAGACAGAGAGAGAGAGAGAGAGCATATAACTCATACAATTACAACGTAACAACTTGAACTATCCAACCATGTACATATCTTACATGTAGCCAGAGCCCGCAGCCAAAAAATACAAGAGATATGCATTGGCTTGGCTTGACTTGACTTGAATTATGCATGACATGGACTATCGGCAATCTAAGTCCAAGTGGTACCCCGCACTCTGTATACAGTAGTATACACACACATGCATACACATAGCTAGAAGAATATGCAGTTTCATTCCGTACGTATGTACTTATAAGATAGGTACATTATATTGAGAACCTCAAGTACTTTACCTTCTTCTTCTTTCATGAATTAGCGATAGGCTTAACACTTGTTTCAATTTCAACATTTTTCTCTCTCCTACTCTCCCGCACCACTCACACACTTAACTTGTGTACTCTGACTCCGTGTTAGCTACATACCAAGTTAAGTGCCGCCGGACTCTCGCACTTGTTGCACATACACACACATACACACTCGGATTGTACATACCTGCTCATCTTTCAAGTCTATTTACGATATAGTGATTTGCGACCAAGTTCTGAATTCTTCTTGCTTGTGATTCCTCTTGAGTTTCCTTTCCTACTGTGTGTCTCTCATTGGGAGGAAAAAGAAAAGGGAAAAAAAGTAGGAAAACAAAAAACAACTTGGACTTTCGTCTTGTGCTTAAAAATGCAAAGCTCAATACGACTTCAAATGCAGGAGCACAGGTGTAGATGAACATCTCGTCGTGCAATTCAGTTCCTTGTCTTGCTCTCTTCTTTTTCTTCTTCTTTGTTTCTGCGTCATTGCTGAATGATGATGAACCGCATGTGTAAAAATAAAAAAAGGTGTCCCATTAACTATGAATATGAGAATATGCACAAAAGTACCACACAGTCGCCACGGTGTTGGCTATTAAAATTACTTTTTATTTGCCGATTCACTCCTACCATTTCATGTTCTTGTTGTTGTCATGCATTGTATGCGGGTAGGATATGAAAACACGTGCAAATTTATAGGTACTCGTAAATACAAGGATTTGCAGTGTTTTTAATGGGTGATTTTTACATTATTTTACACCCCACAGTAATTTTTTTTTCCTTCCTATACCTTACAATTAGTATGAAATTAGCTTAGACACACATTCAGACATACTCAGACACTTGAATACACACAAACAAGCAACTCTAAAGAATTTACGTATAAAAAAAATACTATCCATCCAGTCACCAGTGGTTTAGAAAAATAACCAAAACGAGCCCAATACAAACTGGTTGAGGATCTGTGGTTAAATGTTCAAGTGGAGCGGCGAATGGGTTGACAGCAAAAAGGGATTAAGTTACACGCAATGGTTTCTTCTCGAGCACTTTACCGCTCCCGATCCCAATACATACATATATATATAAGATATGCCTATGTGAATATTGAATATAATTCATCTGACATCTCACTCCACAACAAAATATTTTAATATAACAAATTCACAAGCAGATTCATAAAGGAATTGAGGATTTGGTGTACCTATACATACAGTCAAAAACTACTTGAGCACCGTCTAACAAGCTCAAGTAACAGACCCACAAAAAAAATTACCAAGAAAATCCATCCTTCATAGTTATTCTTGCATGCGTAAATATTTCTCGACTGTCCGATACGAGGAATTCTTTGGAGTTGGTATATCTACATATAGCTCAAAGCTTGTTTATTCTAGGCTTTATTTTGATTTATCTCTACATCTACACTCTTTGTATCAAGGATTGTGAGTACGTCGACAAATACGAATTTTTAAAAAATGTTTCATCACTGCATCCCCATTTCTTTTTCTTTTTTACCGTATACGAACTACGACTTCCATTCATGTCTTTAATAAGATATACAGAAAATTTTTGGATTTCAGCACATTCTTCTTGTCCTCTTGCTTCTGAGAAAAACTCGGAACCCATAACTTTAAATGATAACTTCCATCAATATACAATAAAAATAAAATGTAAGGATTGATAATTAAATTCCTCACGCAGTGTTATTAGTTTGAAAATGGAACAGTATACAACTCGGTTACGCTGTTATTGATGGAGCGTGCACACATCATCAGTACAGGGAGGATGTTAAACAGGGAAATTGAATGACTTGGGGAAAAATTTAAACGCCGATGGAAATCCTCGTAAAATAAAATAATTTGAACTTGATGTGTAGCTTTGATTACCCACGCTCTATCGTATGAATATGAGTATACATATCTGATGATCATGTGAGTACGCAGTATTCAGTATTCATTCCATCGGCGAGACTTTTTTGTGTGTTCTCTTACATATATTTAGGTAGTTTGCTTTTCCGGTCACAAACGTCAAGCTTTGAAATTCAAAATTCACAATGTAAAAGTTACATGGATTGCAGATATTCAGCCTTCATCTCTCATGTGTTTGCTTAACTCCAGATCTACAACGTCCACTCCGTAGAAAATCCCATACTCATACAGATCTCAACACAGAGTACAGATGTATGTTTTATGCATACAAAAACGTGTACGACACTGACAATATCCTGAGCAGAGTTTAGATTTTAGATTTAGATTTTATCGTTAGGTATACGTGTGTAGTGTGTATAGGTATTTATTTTTGTAGTCTGTAGGTAGTAATATACACTCCCCCTTTTAAATCCCTTTACATATTGTTTTAAATGAATGACAAAAGCTTTGTAGTTTGTACGCACGGGAAAAGTATAATAATGTAAATTCAAATTTTATTCTCTCTCTCTCTCTCTCATTCAGTCATTTCCGTTGTTGTTACAGAGAGTGGAAAACCCTCCTGGATTTGCTCTAGTGCGTCTCAATAAATGAATATTTTTTCTGCAGCCCATTCCTTCTATTTTCAATATGCATCCGATATATTTATTTCGATATTATGTATTTTCATATGAAAATTCGGGATGTTCTATCAAGGGGATTTTTTCATTCCCTCCTTTTTAGTACAAAGTGAATATGTTTTTTTGTGCTTTCCAATTTATTACCTCTGTATACCTACATAGCTATTTAGGTATGTCCAATGTCCATGCATTGACAGACACGTGTAAAATTAAAAGGGTCTCTTATCGTTTGTTGTGTCATTTGGAGTTTTTACTTGTGAATTCTGCAGTCTGTACGGATTTCCATGTAAATTCCGTCCTTTTACATACTTATTTTGTATATATTTTTATGGATATTTTTGCTCAAGTGTGTGGACAACAAACGAGTGGGATTGAAAGAAGAGCGGATGTTATTAATTTGAATGGCAGATACACCACAACGTGGAATTTTGTTATAATAATTCCTAACGTTTGCACAGCACGAGTATACGATATAACGAGAACGAGTGTGAGTGAGCGAGCGAGCGAGCAAGCGAATGTGAGAGAGAGAGAAAAGGCAAACCAAAAGATGAGAAAAAAGAGCATTCATTCATTGATTGCCATTTGAGTTGACTGTCGACTTTCGACACGTAATATTTATTACTATTGTTGTACAAAGCCGAGCGTAAATAAGTATAATAAGGGATGGACTGGAATGGTTTGATATGGGGAAGGCAAAAGGCAGTCGGGAAGTGAGAATAATAAATACATGAATGAATCCGGTCATCATGGTGTCACGTCATGAAGCACACACGACGTTTCATTCCACGTCCATGGCCAACTTCCACTCTCTCTCTCTCTCTCTCTCTCTCTCTCTTTATCGAACAAAAACAAACGACACACTCTTTTATTAACTCTTATTCGACTAAACTAGAACATCCAGCTCATCATCATCATCATGACACGACGCTCTGCTGCTTCATTTGAACTTTAAACGACATCCTAACTTTTTTCCCTCATGAATATTGAGTATATATACTCATTGTCAGTTTACAATTCAACATCCCAACATTTATTAATGAGACTATAGAAATTGAGAAAAATTATGCTGTCAATTCAGTTTTCCCTTTCGCCAATTCGTTTGAAAATTTTGGAACGCGTGCATGTGTGTTTGTATTTGTGTGTGTGTGATTCATTCATGAACATTTTATGTTCATGCCATTTTTATTTGTTGGTATTTACAAACTATAATATACGCATATACGTATACAAACAAACTTAGAAACTTACATTCTGAAGACTTGTTACATCTTTAAAAATTTGTGCTGTGTCGTACGCCTGGATTGACGACGCAACAAAATGTTGATGATTCTCTAAAAGTCATGTCAAGAATGGCCTTCTCTTTCACAAATGGCCAGTTTTTTTATGCTTCACATGGCGGCTTTTTTCATGTGCTCACTTAATCCACCATGAAAAAATGACAATATTATTCAATATGAGTGGACAAAATATCATGGAATCTCTTGGGTTTTATACTCGGCCACGAGAACCACGGTTCTAAACAATATAGAAATTGCAATCATGCTCAAATTACTAAAAGTTCTTGTCCATGCTGTTTTTGCACGAGCTCGACAGTCATCGCAATTGTCATGAATAATAGTCAGCCTATAAAATGTGCACTCCAAGACCGTCTTCAAGCACATCTTTGTTGGTATAAAAACTAAAAGTCATGTGCTCCCGTGAATTTTCATCTTTTTTTCCTTCAGTTAAGTTTGATGCTAATGGCCCATGCAGAAATCATCTATTTTTTCTGGATTCCTTGAACTGCACACACGCTTGCTAAAATATCTGTAATACTAAAATCTCAAATTTGTATCTGGCAGGACATTTGCGAGCTCTCAACGAAGAATTTTTTTCTCTGTGTCATGTGATATACTCCAACAATTTTCTAAAGGTAAAAACAGGTAGGTCGAAAAGAGTACACCAATTTAACAAGCGCAATCTCTTGGACTGTAGTCAAGGGGCACTCAGAATTTAAAAAAAGTATAAGGACAGAACTTCTGTCATAGAAGTGGAGTTTCAATTCAGTTTGGCTCAGCAAGTATGTATGTAATTGAAATCAAGTCACATTGATTGCCGAGTCGAGTGCAGACACACATGCACAATTATCCCTTGTTAAAATGAGATACGAGATAAACCAATAAAAAGTACAGATATATATGGGACATCACAAGGGTGCCGATTTGTGATTACGATTGATAAGCGTGGCTCCACAGCCACTTGACTTGAAAACTGAAAATGAAAGTCGGCTCATTGGACTTTGACAATACAAACACAGGATCAAATATCTACAGATCAAGCTTCAATACTCGCGTATTCTCCTGTCTGTCTTGATTTGCAAATATACATAACGGCATGTCAGTTTTTTTTGTCTAGATTCCTTATCTTTGGTCTACAGACAGAGCTGAAGCTGAAACGGAAATGACAGAGTGTGTAAATACGAGGACGTTCAAATATGAATGAGAGTTGAAGGATCATTTTTGATAGGAATGAGATAGAACAAAACTTATTTTTTTTTCTAAAAGTACTCTTCATTGCACGTAATGCATTGCTCCGAATGGAATTCTAAAGATTGAATTCCATTGGAATAAAATGTTTTTCTTTTGACTTGAAGAACGCTGGAAATGTCGACTACACCTCTCATCATCACTTAAAAATCTCCCTACCTGGAGAGATTTCTTGAAATTTCAAAACAGGTGATAGTAGCTTGGGTCGAGTCAGTAGAATATGGTGGGTGAAGAATTTCTCAGAATCCGAATATGGCGAGGGCGTCGAGTGACACTTCGGACGAATACGCGGGAGCGTCGTCATGGAACCAAATTCGATTCTTTTGGTTCGCACTCCCGTTATTTCTAATGGATT
>JAIUND010002826.1:0-19526 GCA_034699125.1 Gisinianus flammeolus | reverse complement strand
TACATATGTATACATGTCACGCCGAGGTTATGTTCAGTTAATTGTGTCACGGGTTAAAATCAAGTTGCGCACTGCTGGTGTAGAGTGTAGAGATTTCATATTATTTTGCATAAAATCAAAGCCCACAAATTAAATAAATAAAAATGCTGTACGGCAGGGTAGTATTACTAGTTTACTAGTATTACATGCATAAAATGATACAGAAAATGATTATATTGGCTGAATAAATACATTGATGTTTATGTTTGAACGACTGGAAAGTTATCATATTTATTTAATGTAGAAAAAACTTTCACATTTTAATGTTATTATAAATATTAAATATATATTTATTTAATGTAGAAAAAACTTTCACATTTTAATGTTATTATAAATATTAAATATATATTTATTTTATTTATATATAGGTACATACACACAGAAATATAAATCTTATTTTCGATCATCCTCCATGTGTATTCATGTCATTTTTCTGTACATTTCGTTATAGAAATTTTTTACAATAACAAGAGTATGTATTATTGTTGCACATAGAACAAAAGTTTTATGATTGAAAATAGTTGATTGGAGTTGACTGGAAGGAAATCACTTCTTTTTTCCTTTCTTCTTTCCCCCACTTTGTGCTGGCCCACTAGTGGAATCTCCTTGTGCTTTTACATCTTTCTGTGTTCTTGATTTCAATTTAGGGATTTTATCACCAGCAAAAACCATAATAGACTCTCCTATAATAAACGACGAGAACAGAGGGAAATAAATAAACTTACAACTTATGGATACACACAAGGAATGCCGAGTTTGGAGATTTATGAATATAAAAAAATACTAACTGGTAGGAAATTCAGGTTTAACAAGGGTTCCATCATCATTTCGGAAATGAACTCTTATACGACCTCGTAGTGTAGGTTCATGGGACTTTTCACGCGAATATGCTTTATTTTCAACTCCAATGACAAATCCAGCATTTGCCAAAACTTCCCTTAGTTCTTGATAGTTTGGATTTTCAACTGCCTGAAATTATCCAATAATAAAATTGACAACTTGAATTTCACATGGTACAACACATTACATACTGTCATCTCTCAACAATGAGAGTCAACATAATACATAATATCATCATACAACTGAAATACCTTATCAATAGGGATCCTTCGTCCTTCCGCCCTCGTCTTTTTACTATTTAAATACGCTGGGTAGATGCAAATCCATCTAAAACAACAAAAAAAAAAAAATATTATTTATTATTAATCATCCGTGCAAGCACAATATGCATACTTAAGTATGTAGACACATGCAATCACGGCAATATTGACAATTATGAATTACAATGACATATTTCGTGTGCCTTTCCATAGGATTCAAGTAAAACCAGCATAATTAACTAATACCCTTCCTTACCTTTCTTTATCGCTGTGTTTTTTCTGATTAATCCAATCACTTGCCATAATTAAAACAAGTCACAAGATTTTACGAAATATTGTTCTCAATTTTTGTCAGATTTCGAAATTCGAATCGTTCACCAAAATGAGAAAAACTATCACAATGCTCAGTCCCATTGCGCAGAGAGAGAGCGGGTTTTGTCAGTTGTGAAAATATTTGACCGTTGAAAAATCGTGAAGTCGTTGAGAAAAGAGAGAAAGCTAAAGTTGTCTCTCTCAATTTGTTATTTAATTACGTTAATTCATAATTATTACCATAACAGTGAAATTATAGTGAAAATAATGTGAACTTTGTAAGCAACAGGAGATAGAGACAGTCAAATTTAATTCAAAACTAAATGACAAAGTGTTATTGACTAAACGACTCTTACTTAACATTATTGTGAAAACGCAATCTATATGTACGGTATCATAAATCTGTACACTTGAAATTCTTTGAAACATTGTGCGTGTGTGTTTTATACAAAAAATGGCTCAACGAAGAAATTTTGAAATGGCATCAGACACGGACTCAGATCGAGGGGCTGGTGGTAGTGGAATGGATTGTGTTCCTCAAGCTAAACGTCTTCTCTTGGACAAATGTTTTACGCCGAAGTAAAAAATTATATCTAAATTCTTATTACCCTTGTCATTAAAGTCATAATATGATTACTCAATAGAGTGTACATTCAGAATGGTCTAATTACCAAATGTATAATGTTTTTTTTCTGTGTATTTTATATAGGAAAGCTCCATCGTCCACGAGTCGGAATACACCATCCTCTTCACGGCGTCCAGCCACCCGAATTCCAAAGTATCCAAACTCTCAACAAAGTACTACATCCTCCATTCATAATACTAATTTGAGATTTGTCCGAGCTGCTGATCCTATTGGGGTTTATTGTCGCGTCCGTCCGTGGGGAACCTCTGAGGAAGAACGCTGTGTGAAAATTGTTGATGACCGGCGAATTGTTCTCACACCGTCTGAAAATTCTGTTGCATGGAAACTTGGAACTGCAAAGGAATCTACTTATAGTTTTCAACAAGTTTTTAGTCCAGAAGTTGATCAGCAGACTATTTTCCAAACTGTAGCTCTTCCACTTGTTGAGGTTATTATTAATTTAATGATTAAATTTTAATCATAATAGTTTCTCCTTATTATTGATTATTTTATAGATGTACTAGATTTCTTGTCAAACATTTAATAGAACTATTTTCTTTCGCTTTTACTTTACAGGATGTTTTGAGAGGAAAGAATGCACTTTTGTTTGCATATGGAGTGACAGGATCTGGAAAAACTTACACAATGTCAGGAAATGCACAGGATAGCGGAATTATGCCGAGATCTTTGGATGTCATTTTCAATTCCATATCCAAATTTCAAGCTCGGAAATATGTATTTAAACCAGACCGAATGAATGGATTTGATGTTCAATCCCAAGCTGACGCTATGCTTGACAAGCAAAAGGAGTTGACTGCCGCAACAAAAACTCCTAGGTCTAGAGCGTAAGTTCATTTTATTATTGTTATGCATATACATATTTGATTTCACAGATACCTAGGTATGTACGTATATTTACTACATGTAACATTCAATTAATATTCATTTCATTTGGACCTATAGTGGATTATCTCGAATAGCTCATCTTTCTGCCACTCCAAGTGCAACTGCAAGTGACTCTGCAGAAGCATTTAATCGAGTAAAGGATTCTACCGTTTTACCAGTTGCTCAGGAAGACTACATCTACTCAGTTTTTGTTACCTATGTTGAGATTTATAATAATTTCGTGTACGACCTCCTTGACGAAACGACAATTGATGAACGGAATAAAAAATTTAATCTTCAATCAAAAATGTTACGAGAGGATGGCAATAAGAATGTCTATGTAAACGTTGGAACTGAGATTGAAGTTTCTTCATCTGAGGAAGCGTTTGAAATTTTCATTCGGGGCCAGAAAAGACGAAAGCACGCGCATACTTGCTTGAATACGGAATCAAGTAGAAGTCATGCAATTTTCAACGTTCGTGTTGTACAAGTACGTATACGCTCTATATATATACATATATAAAATATGCCATTTTACTTTGAAATACATACTCAAAACCATGATATAGATTTAAATAATAGTCACTATTAAATAGTGTACTAATACTTGAGTATTTATGTAATTAAAAATATTTTTTTTGTAGGCTCCATTGGATGCTAATGGCGAGGAAGTATTAGTGGAGACTAAGGCTGAAGAAAAAAAGTTGATCGTTAGTCAATTGTCTCTGGTAGATTTGGCTGGTAGTGAACGTTATGGTCGGACGGGAGCAACTGGAGATCGTCTCAAAGAAGCAGGAAACATTAATAATTCACTCATGACTCTTCGCAAATGTATGGACATTTTAAGAGAAAATCAACAGACTGGTTCGGACAAGAAGGTGCCTTACCGTGATACCAAATTGACGCATTATCTCAAAAATTATTTTGAAGGAGAAGGTCGTGTTCGTATGATAATTTGCTTGAATCCAAGAAATGAAGACTATGATGAGAGTATTGTAAGTACTTTCATGCCTATTATATACCTATTTAAAATAGGCCATTTTGAGATCCTCTGCCAGCAAAGGGTTCGTCCACGGAAATTTTTTTTTTGCATATTCGTGGACAAAAGAACATGGAGAATCTTTTAGAACAAGTTTAAACCATTTTTACTAATACGAAATAATTGAAAATCGTCGTTTAAATTCTCCAAACATTCAAAATTAAAGTAAACCGATGATTTGTGTTTTGCTCTTGAATATGAAATCATTGAGTAACTTATTTACGCGCCAAACAGCCGATAATAATAATATTCAAGGCGCTATAACTCGGAATATAAAAGTAGCATGTGGTTGAACCCTTTTCTTAACGGCTTCCTCATTTAATACTATTATTTGATTATAGCCAACAAACATGCGTGTATGGCATTACTTTATAGCAATACGTTTGCTGACCTTTTTATTAATTTATTTCTAAAGCATGTCATGACATTCGCTGAATTGACTCAAGAAGTACAAGTTACACGGCCTCAGGAACGAAGACCAGATCCTTTGACGCCGGGTCGAAGGAAAGCAAACGAGATTTTCAAAGAGGCAAGACGAAGAATTGTGGAAGATATTAAAATTGATGAAAATGAGATTCCAACTGATGTGAATATGGTTTTCGGGCTTGGCCCACCATTGCCTAATTGCCATATGACTAAAAGTGAAGAAGAAGAACTCATTGTTAATCTACGAAGAGCTTTAGAGTTGCGAATCAAGGGTCGAGCTGAATTGTCAAAAATTCTTATGGAGAAAAGTAAGTACAAGCTGAATTATTATTATTGGTTTTTTCTTATAAAAAACCCATCAAGCAAGCCCATCTTGTATTTAAAAAACCTATGTGTTTATATTCATGTTCATTTTTTTTGTTACTTGTAGGACATAATTTCCGAATTAAATTGGTTGATGTTGAGCGAGATATGGAGACGATGAAGGCAGAGAATGTAAGCTTAAAGTATAGAGTTGAGCAAGTGTCACACGACAGAGAATCGACTGAAAATGCGTTGAGGACTGTCCAATTTGAGAAAACGGAACAAGAAATTCGTGCTGAAGAGCTTGAGAGAGAAAATCGTCTTTTGAAGGAAGAGGTACGTATTCATTAGTTTCTGTGCAGTACTTGTGAGCATGCATGAATTCAAAAAAGTAGTCGGGTTGTCCGTTTCTAATTCTGGTATTGAAATATCTGTACATTTTTTCTATTGCGGGACAAAACTAGCTGGAGAATTGCAAGATGCAAATTCGACAACGTGAAATGACACATCTTAAGGATAAGGAGAAACTCAAGACGGATTTAGAAATTCAAAAGGAACTAAATGAGCTTAAAGTTGATCGACAACTTCAACGTGAAGAAGCTAAACTCAAGGTTTTGAAATGTCAAATATGTTACAAATCATTCTTAATAACATAGACCAGTAATGCACTATCTCTTATGTTGAGTGAAACATTATGGATATTAAAAATGTTTACATTTTTTTTCATTAGGCGTGCTACAAAGAGAAAGACAAAACCCTCAGATCTGTGATACAGTTAGTAACACCACACTCACGATGCGCACGTTCTCGACGGTCTCGTAGTGAATCCGACTCCATTTCAGTAACTTCGAGTTCTGATACAGATATTCCAGCAGCATGTAGCCAAACACCGTTGACAACTAGATCTCGGGTAATCTCTGCTCCGCACTTGCTTACTGATCGTTCACCTCAAAAATCTCGAAGTGGGGTAAGCTTGCTTGTTGAATTGTTGTTTGAGTTATCTTTTAGTTAAATTAAATGTAATTCCATATTTATGCACAAAAGCGTGTATGCGATATAAATACAACTCTTTTACCTTATATCTTTGCCTACCTTTCTGGTGTATGGTTTCCTTAAAATTGTTACTATGATTGTGCATTAATATGCACATATTGGAGTAGTGAATATATTAGTTATTAAATTTCTAATAATAGAATAAAACGCTATTAAAAAATATGCTTTTATCTTTAATTATACTGATGGATGTTCATAAATGATTGCATTTAGGGGATAGCAATTTCCAACCCACGACATTATAGAGCTCGTTCTACGGACGGAGACGTATGGATAGAGCATAGGCCTGGACAACCTGTCAAATCTGGAACTGTATTTCAGCCAAAAATGAAAAAGAAGAAGTCTGTTAATAAGTTGACTAACGCTGATGATGTGATTAGTAGAAATAAATACTGTTTGAATCTTCAAGAGACGGATGGTGAAGGAGGAATGGAAACAAAACTGTACAAGGTGATTAGTAGTATGTAGTAATACCTTGTATTATAATGCACATAGGGAGAAATAAACCGAGGAGTAAACATGTATCTTAAATAAACATACTGTCTTCGAAGACTACATATAGTTCATTTGTGTGTATATTGTTTTTACCTCGATTACTCATTTCAGGGAGACGTCGTTCCATCTCGTTCTGGAGGTGCCCAGGTCATTTTCAATGATGTTGAAATTCTGAAGCAAGTCTCTCCCACCAATGTGAATGCATCTCCTGTAAGGAAACGAACTTCATCTTCCGTGCTGTTTCCCGGAACTCCATTACGAGGAGGGGATTTTATTCAAACGTATGAGGAGGTTGATGAGAATGGAGATACGTTAGCTGAGAGATGTGCTACAGGGATTGGTCATCAAGATGCTGGATTTTCCAAAAGATCCCGTCAGAACTAAAAAAAACTATTGTTGCTTTGATACTTATTTTTCATACATTATTTAAAGTCTTCTTTGTTTTTTAATCAATGTACATACTATATGATAATGATATACCTACAATATGTAAGCTTCTTCAGTTTTGTTTGTTTGTAATGTCTCATGCGAATGAGTTTGTAATCTAAGCTATACTTTTGTGTGTCACATTATCTACGAGTAATAATTTATCTCGTTTTGGATTCGTAACGAGCATAATAATAATGATGATAGGGATATTGTATTATTTTCTTTTAAAAGTGAGTTAACAACATTGGAAAATCGAAATCTACAAATAAACGTTATTTCATGTGTACAAAAGTATTATAAATGTAATTTACTGCTGAAAAATCGATTATAAAGTTGATCAAAGCAAGTGCTTTTATGATATTGTAATATAATTGGTAAATAAATAAATAAAATTGAAATTGAAAATAACATTTATCATTATTATTATTATTTATTACATTGTCTCCTGTAACAGGAGTCCTGTTTTCTCATCTTGTGCACCGAAATTCAGCACGAGAAGTTAAACCATGCGTCAGATGTTCACCAATTTTGTAATTTTGCGAAAATCAAAAATTAGTTGTTCACATTTGTCATTATTTTCAATTATTGTCTTTCGGCTTAAATTGTATTTATTTATGTAGATTATTGATTTTGATATCCATAACCAAGTTTTCCTAAAAGACATATCTCGAATCTCGTATCTATATTGATAAACTTATAATAGTAATGGCTAAACTACTATTATCAATTTTTCTTTTTACGTTAATGTTAAATACAATTACTTCAAAAAAGGCTGATCCAGATAAAAAACCAGAATGGGCTAAAAAAGATATTCGAGATTTTGATGATGCTGATTTGGAAAGACTGTACGATCAATGGGAAGTAAGCTAACTCATAAGCGTTGTGTTTCTTGCATTTATTATTTAAAATTCTATTACTTATAGCTGCTGCAGATGTTTTGAATCATCACTTTTTTAAGTATACTATTCTGATGCCCAATCATTTTTATACAGGAAGATGATGAACCTCTGCCTCCTGATGAGCTTCCAGAACATTTACGCCCTCCTCCAAGTTCACAAGGGTTTCCTTTTGACAAGGTGACAATTTAATACATGTTTTTAAAATACTGTTTGTATATTGATTACCGAATTGGTAGTAATTACAATCTTATAGGTACACTCCTGGAGTTAGTATCTGTCTTGCCATATTTTTTGAAACAATTGGTTTCATTATGGCATCATGTTTGTTGTATAGGTGGGTTCCTTATCACCAGATGATATTATGAAAATGACAAAGAAAGGGAAATCTGTCATGATGTTTGTAAACGTGGATGGAACTCCAACACGGAATGATTGTGAGCAGCTAACTAGTTTATGGCAGTCAGCACTTCGAAATAATCATATTCAAGCTGAAAGGTTAGCATTTTACCTGAATATACATATATACTTACATACAACCTGTAACATTTGTTGAACTAGCTAATGATTATGTTTTTAGTTTTTCACTTACATTATTAGGTAGTCGCACATAGTATAATATTTAGAACTTGTACAACAATTATGCTTGTCTGTAGTTGATGAATCTGTATAATCATATTCATTATCATTTATTTGTGTGTAGATTCGTAATTGAAGATAACCGAGCTATATTCCTCTTTAATGACGGAGCTCAAGCTTGGGACGCAAAAGAATTTTTGCTAGATCAAGAAAGCTTAGGAAGCATTACATTAGAAGGTCAAGTTCATGAAGGGAGGCGTAAAGTCGGACCAGCATCAGAATCGAAACCCAGCAGTAAAAAGAAGAAGCAAGAATTATAACTTGAATCCTTTTTAAATGAGAGCAATATCAGTATGTCTGAGTATGTAATTGAATGATGATGAAAAAAATTGTTATGCATGCATGCACTTTATCGTTGCAATATTTTTACAACTCACCCGGTCAGGATTATTATTATTATGATGATAGGGAGATCAAAATGTGATTTGTAATGAGAACGGAATTAGTTGTTTCTTCCACAACTTTCAAATATCACTTACATAAATTGATACATAAGTCAATCCTTCAAAACTTCTTTGCATTTTTTGTACTTTGTACCATAAGGAATCCTCAGTGAGGATGTTGTGCTTTAATTCTTAAGTTACTTATAATTTACAGATATTTACAGAAAAATAAATTTGCCAAAGAAGCGTTTTTTTGTTTCCACATGTGCTGCTTCTTACATTTTAAAAGTACACTGGGTACTTAAGTATTCTTAGCTAAATATAATCTTTAAATTTACGTAGTACTTTTGTATATTAACAAAACTTGAGCATAAAACTGGAATGACAGTATTTAAATTCTAAGTATCTTACATTTTCATTGTGTATGTCACAACGGAACATGTCTATCAGGACTTGAAAGATGATTATTGTAAGTACATACTTTACCGGTACGGTAATTCCTACGTTACCCATTCTTTTTTCGATTCTCTGGAATTTGGAAAGGAATGTGGTTGATCATTTTTCTTGGTTCTCCAATTTTTCAAGAGCTGAGCTAATGATAAAGGTTCTACTCCGCGTTCTACCAATTTCAAACAAAGTTGTAGAGATTTTGAACTAAGTTTTGTATTTAGTATTCGTGAAATTTCGATAACTATTGCCAGAGATTCACTATCATCATCCATTGATTTTTCTTTAGTAGCTGATTTTATTTCTTCTACCATATCTTCAAGTTTATCATCAAATCCTGCGGTTCCATAGTCCAATAGCACAGGTTTATGGGAATTGTTACTGTCATTCTTGATAGTTGTGGTGACATTGAGGGGATTTGATGAATCCATTATGGACTCATTCATGTCGAATACACTCATGGTCATGTCGCTTATTCCAACACCAAATCCTATACCTACATCAAATACACAGGATTGTGATGAGATATGAAGTATACTTTGTATTTAATGAATACGAGATTTAGTTTTTTTTACTACAATGAAGAATACAGCAATTTGCTGTCAGCAAATTAAATTACATACCTTCCATTGAATTCGACATAAGAATGTCATCACCATTATCGATCTTCTCAGAGATTTTGGAATCCTTTAGACTGGACAATAAAGGCGTCGATTCTGCACCAATATGTGTATCACTTTCCATCTCTCATTTATAGAAATTCTACTAGATATTAAAACAGCTAAACGACTTTAAATTTAATTGGATTGAGGAAAACAGAAAAGGAAAGAAGTATATAACGACGATTAAATTTTTGTGGGCCAAAAAAATTGTGGCTGCAAATAATTCAAGTTTTTAAGGATTTCTAAGCAGGGAATTTTATACCTCAACAAGGAAACTCGCCATACACTTTTTGCTGTGCAGCAAACATTTTGCTCATGCCCCATGTAAAATTATGCCCCATGTCGCGACATGTCGCCCCTATATTTATCATTTATACCTAATAATAAGCATTATCAATCTGTTATAACTTACCTATAATACAGTACGTGCAAAATGAGGGAAATAATCACTGATTAATTAATTATAATTTCCATAGCTGGATAGGTGTCGTATCTGAATTGAAAAAAATGTATCATTCCCTTTTTTCATTTTGATATACTTCCTTGTACAAAAATTAATTGTGTTTCTGCGTTGCAACTTGCTTTAAGTGCGTCAGTCAAGCGAAAGTAAATTGTGACGACTGATTAACGCAATAATTTTAATGAATGTCACATAACAATAGGTATGGAGTAAGGTTGCTTTTTGTGTGTGTACGTATTCATTTAATATCGATATGGTGTATATTAAAACTGTCATACTGCCCCATAAGTAGTGAACATGTTTACATCCATAAGGAAATCACACGGATATCATTACATATTGAGTCCATACACCATAACGATATTAAAACATGTACATATATATGTACATGCTATGTGATAAGAGACCATGTGTGATGTGATGTGTATGGAAGTATAGTGAGAAAAAAATACATAAGAAGAATTCAACTAAACAAGATCTCGCTTAAACTAAACTTGTATGTAAATTAAATTTTATATCAATTTCCATGTACATGTCATAAAGCATCATAATAGAAGCAAATACTTATCAAACATAGCATGTGTACATGGTTGAAACCTCACACCATGCATACAATACTTTCAAGCCAGACTAACAATTTGTCCCAAAGTACACGTATACGTACACTATAGGTATACGCACGTCAATGTGTTTGTTGTACAACATTTGGAAATTTAAGTGTATTTAGGGAGACGGACAACGTGTATAAACATGAGAAAATATCATTCTATTAAATTTTCTTAACACGCAAATTTCCTAGCTTCATTTTTTTGTGTGTGTTCCGAGAAATAAATAGTACGTATTGGATTAAAGTTAAATTTTACTATAAGGGCTCAAAAAGTGACGACAAGAAAGGATGATGAAGCAGGACCTGTGGCATGGAGAAGGTCATAATAAGAAAATATTGATCAATTTGTCTGAGGTCGCGTCACTTATTAACAAATTGACACAGAGAGAGAGAAGCATATACTTACTCATTTACTATAAACAGTACTTAAAGTTTGGGCTACGAACAACGCATAATACATACTTGTATTTTATATACCTGTATATACAAAACTACAAACTGATAGAAATGAAACACATAAATATATATAGATACAGATAGTATACATTGGGGAAACCATTGCCATTATACTCTCAACTTTATTGCCTTGTCTTGCGTTTTCATTTGATGGCTCCCATAAATTGTTTCAACAATTATTTCAAATCTTCAAATGTACAGCTTTTGTTGAAAAATACGAAATACACAAATGCATGTATGTAGTTAGTTTATAGCGTCAAACATATAGTAAAAATCCTCACAATACCATTAAAAACTTTAAGTCTTAATCTATATACGCATTTCCCATCACATTTATTTTTGAAAATTGAGTATGGAGACTTTTTATCAATCAAAAGGCAATGTGTTTATTATATTATATTATATTATATGCCTTGGTTTAGCTAATAAAACTAAATTGAAAGTACATGTTTTTGAAATTCGATATTCATAAACATAATATAGGAAACATACAAATACAGAACAAAAGTCTCAATTTGAAACTGTCTATTCTCCTTTCGTTTTCGTTTTCATCAGTACACATTATCTCTCATCTTTGTAATAAGGCTTTCAAGGGCAGCAAGCCGTATTCGCTAACTATTATTTGCATGGATAAGCTCAAACTATAAACTAACAAACTCCACATGAACTCTGTATACTTTATCATAGATGGGGATTCAAAAAAGCTGTACATATAGAAGAAAACCAAACCAATTAGCAAGAGTATTAGAAGACAGCGAGCAAGAAAAAGAACGAGAGACGAAAGCCGCATTCATTTTACCCCTCAATCACACATTCATATATAAAATCAAAGTAATTCTCAGACTCTCCCGTCGTCTTGGTTCTCGTTCTTATAATGATATAATGAAATAATGATACAAGCTACCTCTGGTAAGCTGGATAATTTTCTGCCCGTATTATATGACTTTATCATCAATTTACAATTTAAACCAAAATAATGTGAAATTTTATTTTGTTATTGCGTAGTTGGAGTTTATTGTGGACGTCGTCTTGTACAAATTTAGCCAATACGTAAATATATACGTACTATTGCGTATGTACTACACGTTCAGTATGGACATTACAATAGGTAAAATATGTGAGATGATGATGTTTGGGTATTATTGTCATATCGTCTCGTTTTTTCCTGTACGTTTCGAGAATCCAGTAGATATAGAGATACAATCTACCAATGTGTGTGTAATCATGTCGAGGAAAATGTAATAGATCTTTATGGCTTCAACTTTACCTCTACTGTCACTCCAAAAGATAAACAAAAAAGTCATACATTCAAATTGTTTTTGCCACAGCGATTCCAGACAAAAGCAGGACCTAGGACAACTTTTAAATGTTTTTTATGTAATGTGGAATCTATAAGCTCATTATACTTGAGTCTCTGTTGTATAGATGTATCTTCATTTTTTTTCTTGTGAAACACAAATGGTTTTTTTTTATGACATCATGCAACAGGGAAAAGGAGGACTATATACCCATTTTGTAGACTTTAATTGTGAACCAGGGCTTTCATCTCTGACCATTGTAGAAAAAATCTATAGTAAATGTTTTTAGTTAAAATGAGCACGCTGAAGTCAACATATAAAATATGAAAAATACGGAGGATTGATGCAAGTACATTATATAATTACTCATTATGTTCGTGTATAATACAAAGAAGAATCATTCTCGCAATACTGATTGTCGATTGTATAGAGAGCTATAGTGAGAGGACTCTTTTGGTTTTTGATCTTTGACTCAAGTTGTGTACACACACAGATAACTACTGATATATACTATCGTGTGATAGTGTGATAGTATGTAATGATTATATATGAGAAATAAAAGATTTTCTTGGTTTTGTTTAAATGGTAGTACCGAGACAGTTATTGTCCATTATACATAATTTCCAGTTTTCATTTGATATTCAGGTGATGACAATCCCATTTTCCACTACACCCACACACATAGCATATGCTCATAAACTCATAATCATAATTTTCCTAACCTGGGTTGGGTTTTTTCTCCTTCTCCTTCGTCCTTTCAGTTCATTTTGAATTCAAACATGCAACTTCAATGTTCACAAAAATAATATGCATATTTCATTCACATTTGGATGTGCATATCTGCATATACTATATATATACGTCAAGTCTCAGCTTTCAGCACTTGGCTTGGCGTCTCCTGATTTCAAATGATTCATCAGTCTTCTTTTATCCATATTTTATTAACTATATACCTACTATAATAATCATATGAAGCATGGTCAGGGATAATCGATGATCAGAAACACACGCACACAATCATTTTGAATATGTATTGTCTTATTTACTATGTCTGTATTTACATACTACATATATCATGGAACAAACTTGTAAAAGTGAAAACTACATAAAAAGATTTGATCATCATATTGAGAATTGATTTTCTTTCAGTGTTTAGGTATACTACTGATGAGAAATGAAATACAACTTCTCTTCCTTCCCTTAAGCCTTCAAAATATATATCTTGACTTTTTTCAATTATGAATTCACATATTCCCTTTCCACAATTTTCAGTACGTTCTTTTTAGTAGTTCAAAGTACTTTCCTGTATGTGAGCCTTACTATATTTATGTTGTGGGGAGAATTTCATTGATTTAATGTTAATCTAATGTTAATTATGATTGTAGAATGGTAATAGAAAATGGTAATGGGCAATTGAAATTATTTAATATATACTTTAATTTAAAATACTGAATGGTGTGGTGGAGCGTTGGTGTAGGTAGTTGATGATGGATTACTATAACTATGTTCATTAATATTTTCATGCAGCATGTAATAATAATAATTGGTAATTGGCTTTGATGCATAAAAAGTTTTCCAGATTAAGGGGATAAACTTTTTTATAGTTATACAGGATAACGAATTAATTGATATGGGAAAGGACGGAAGGAAGTTGGATAAAAAAAAACAATTGAAAATTGACTGGATAAATGCAGTATTTTCTGTCTGTGAATATAAACGTAAAAAGTATACCTTCTTACTTCTTTGTATATATGATAATAATTTGGGATTTGTGCCCATGAAGACTGAAATAATTTTATGGTGAGCTAGGTAATAACTTATTGAAACTTTTACAATGAATTACATGAAAACAAGCAATCAAAACGACGGACGACGGATTTTTTTCTATAGTGTGCTTTTCTCTTCATGCAGTATAGAGTACCTTATGTATGTGCCATGAGCAGTTTGTATACAGAAAGTGTAGTAAGTGACTTGCAATAATGTTTTAGACTTGAAAAATAACATCTCACAATTAGAATCGAAACAATTTGTCCATCATGGGATACATGTTGAGATGTTGACTGCCCTCCAACTCATCCAATTCCATCCTCAATCGTGAGCTACCAGAATTTTTTTTTTTTATATTGCTGCATATATGAGTATTGCGTATACTCTGTGCGTACAAATGATATCAAAACTACCATAAAGTATGGTCTATAACATTAGAAAACTATTAAAAATAAATATGTATTAGCCTGACCTTTTCCAACTCCATCATTGTTTGTTCTTGTGACAAAAAAGATAGAGCGTAAAGTTGGTTGCAAGTTTTTGTGTGTGACATTCCGTGTGATGACAGTTTGACAGCCAGTACTAATCGTTACGACTGTCGTAAAGTTAAATAGTTTTACCCACCGTGCATTTTTCCACATTAATTGAGTGCAGTGTGTATGCAGTGTATACAGTAAAATACACACGCACACCACCACTCTCTGACAATTTAACTTGACAAAATACAACAAGTAAAAAAATAACGGAAATAATTTAATGCAATACCAATGTTAAATGTAGACTTAACGTGCATTTTGTTTTATTAGTATAATCATTTTATTTTTTAGTACTTGATAGAATGCAATTTCCTCCATGTATAAAATAACGAGCCAGACAATTTCATCATCAGTCCCTTGATTCACGATTATAATTTGTACGGAAGAGTATATATGTCAATGAAAACAATTTTACAATTCATAAAAGCTTGTGGATCGTGAGTTTCAGATCAAGTCAAAAACAAAAATATGTACTTATGTACACGAATATAGGAATTCAACTTTTTTTTCCCTTTTGATTTTTGTTTGTTTGCCTGTCAATTATGATGGAACTCGTATCATGTAAATACTTTATATAATTTATAATGTAACACTACTGGCTCAATCATTTTGAACGGCCGACTGAATAACAAACATGAAATATTAACTTATTCGGCAGTTAAACATGAAAACATGTATGCCCAATGCCCACATAGAGATATACCATATCTTGATAAACTTTGGATTTAAAATGTAGAATAATTGAAAAAATCTCATTAACACAGTTTACAAAATTTCCCCAAAACCTGTCCTTTTTACCTCGCATATCTAAATCCTCAATCCATGCAAATTAGGCGAAAATTTAGAATTCATCAAACGTCATAGATTAATTACGTCGTCTTGCTGTGACTCTCAAATACACACACGACAGTACAAAATTCTCTTTATCGTATAAAATAACAATATGTAATGAATTAAGTCACAGTCCCACAAATCAAGAATCAGGAACAATAATTATTTCCATTTACACTTTTTATGGACATGGCACATTAAGTGTTAATCATCAAGTCATATAGTTTCTATAGAATTCTAATTTTCTCTTTGGCATCCAAAGTGACGAGCAAAACTACTGCAACGATTTAACACCTGTGAACTTTTTTTTTACACGTATCATAATATATATATGAATACAGAAAATGAAGATGATTTGTGAGAGCCGCAAATTGTTGTGAATGAAAAGGCGCAAAAGACACATCATGTAGGTACATGAAACTTTTTTTTTGTACTGGAACAGTGAAAATGAATTAGGAAATTCACACGTGAATGAAGCACTGTGACAACAATGAGCACACCAGACCAGACACACAAACACACAGCATACTCTAATGACATACAGAAAATCATGTTTACTGATAACTGAAAATGTGCTCATTACAAATTACAACATAAGAACATATCATGAGTCAACTCTGTAGAATATGGATGAAAATCAAGTGTTGGTCATTGGGAGTGCACAATTAAAAATACGAGTATTCTTCTTCTGGCCCATGTGGGACATGTACAAAGTTGCTCATTGTCCAGTCTAGCATGAAAAAAGTCAAGTTGAGACGAGTTTGTACATTTTCGTGAGTTATAATTTGTATAAATTGGAATCTTCGACGCTCACTCATAAAACACGGCATTTCAAATGCTATACATATACATGTTGTATATATATGTCATGTACATATAGTTGATGTCCAACACCTGTACATGTTTGTATAATATGAATGTGCGTTCGTTTCTGACCGTTGAAACTCAAATTCGAATTCAAGTTAAATTTATTTTGTGTGTGTTTCCTCAATTCTTCCCTTCCTATGAAGATTGTAAAGATTTTGCAATCTACCATCTCATCCCATATAGGTACATAGACATTTAATTCTAAAACTTCAGTTGTGCTCTCTGCCCGAAGAATTGTCACTTTTACGACGACATAAACTAGACGAAGATGTACACATGTATATATAATATATTATTTTCATGTAATGCAAGGGTACATGTAAAATTACACCATTTCACATGCCTTAGAGTCGAGAATCTACAAAAGAAGCGTAAATTAACACACATACGCACAACCGAATGAGTATTTTACTTAGAGTACAAGTAATCGTATAGATTGAATCCATACGTGTGTGTTTGTGTGGAATCCTGAATTTTCGGTGCATATATCTGTACGCAAAGTGATAGCGGCTATATAGCTGATAGACGTATTAGTAGGTACAATAGCCAATATAAGATAAGAAAACGCAAAATACAAAATACAAATACTGCATGCTTGAGACTATTCTATGTGTGTGTTTGAAATTTAATTGCTTGCGATTATGATAAGAAAAGCCATTGGATGTGATGTAAAATGTAGAGAAAGGACAAAAAACATTATACACAAAGCATGCAGCAATAATTTGTTTTGCTCTCCCTATCTCTCTCTGCCGGTTATATATCTTTACATGTTTTTCAACAATCGACGACTGTTTTGATATGATAGTTCCATTTCCTTTCTCTGTTTCTTCTTTATATCTGATTGTATATACATCTTTGCAAATACTTATATGTACGAGTATATGTAGGAAATACGAACAAGAAATTTAAGAATATGTAAGCCGTCATAACTATAATTTATACATACAGATAGATTTGTACATATATGTGTGTGTGTGTGTGTATCAGTGTGTATTTTATAGTGGGAAACCAAGACTCAAGACGATATTGGAGGATAAGACAGGACACACCTTTTTCTCCTAGAATACTAATTAGCTGTACAGTCGAGAAAAAGAGGGACAGCAATGATGAAGAGTCATCATCATTGCCGAATTTTATGACGGGATTACATATTACATTTCTTGAGCAGGTGAGTTCATATTTTGCACACCTGAGCTTTTCCGTCACTCACTCACTCAGTTCAGCAGAGGAAGCGCAAGAAACAAAAAAAACTTACTTACACACACGCAGGCACACATTGAGATTTGCCAACTTTGCAGGTTGGAGAATTGTACAGTGTGATGTGTGACTCTGGTCTGGATGGAAGTGATGCGAAAGCAGAACTTGATCATTTGTACCTATCAGCATACATTAAAGTTTAAAGGCTACCGTAAATTCAGTCCAGCTCCACATCTTCTCGCGAATCAGAATCATCTGGAGAAGAAAGAGACAAGAAGACCCATCAATCACAATTCAAATGTAATCATTCTTCATCTACATCTCGAATACAAATATTACAAATATGTGTATTTACATGCGTACATCATGTACAGAACAGATATACAGACACTCTTTCCACTTACATACAGATTGCAGATACATGCTCAACCGTGTTATTTTTTCTTTTACACATTTTAATTTAAAGGAATCATGTTACGTTACATGTAGATTTCCTCTGTTTGTCTCCATGACGTGTGTAATAAAAACCTGGTGCCGAATTCCATTTTAATTAGCTAATATTTGCAAATAACTTACTGAGAGAGAGTGCAAAACTCCAGGCTATATTGTATATAGTGAAGAAATCTTCACTATAGCTGTTTGTCTGCATATTCATTTCAAATTTTTATTCATACTAACTTTCATAAAACAATGATCTTTTCCAGGCATAAATTGAGAGTATAGATGAGATGTAATATATTGACAAAAAACAATTAATTCTTGTCAGAGAGGTCAGTCGGCGATTTATTACTATTAGTTTTCTTCTTCATGCTTTAGGCTATTGAATGTCTTACAGATTTACACTGTCGCCACACGAGCATACCGTGTGTGTGTGACGTGTGATGCTTAACATGCTGAAATATTGACTGCTGACCTGTCCAGTCAACGGTTGACGTACTGATATATAAATTATGAAGGTACTGCTGGGAAATTTTCACATACTATAAATATACATGAAAGGATTAAAATCTTGTAAAAATGTACAACATTCAGTATTTTTAGTAGAGACTGGTCAGATTTTATATATATCTATATATTTTTTTAATTGCATGTTGGGCTAGTACTAGAACGCCATTACAGCTGCCTGTTTAAAAATGCACTGAAATCCTTGCGTATTTAGTACTACTGAATTTCGCATGTTGTACGTCGAAATGTTTTCTGATATACGATTGCAAAAAAGTTACAAAGGAAAAATTACATAATATGGATATGATTGCCCACTGTCCACTGGATATATGATATATCATCTATAAGAGAATGAAATTATCCCCACATTTAAGTAAAGCTACCGTCAGGATATTAAAAGACAGTAATTTTTCATGTTCTTATTTAAGAAAATTTAAACGATGTTTTTCCAAGTAGAAAACAGGTTTAGAAATGAAAAGTGTTCAAGTTGTTTTGGACGACGATGGATTGTATATTGTCGACCAGGTGATAATCTGCAATGACCGCTATTTTGTATAATATTTGTCTTCAACTAGAATATTATGTGCGAGCGTCATTTCATTGGACTCTCAACTGGTTCATGGCTTATGCATATTATGCCACTGGTGAATTGTGAAGTGAACAATTCTTTTCAAAAAAGAATTCCAAAGTCATTGCTTTCTGCTCTGTACCTAAATGTAAAAAAAAGTGCATGTGTATTGAAAACATAATCCTATATGGAGTTGTGAATACAATAACGGGTCATAGACGTCGATCTAGATTAAGAGGTATTTGAGTTTTCCTTTTGGCT
>JAIUND010002825.1:0-19534 GCA_034699125.1 Gisinianus flammeolus | reverse complement strand
CCCACCTCCATTTTCCTGAGAATCCGGATTCTGCTGGGCACAGCCGAGATAAAAGGACTGCAAATAACTCAGACCGCCGCTGTCCCACGGTGACGAGGATTTGTTTTTGGCTTTTCCACTTTATCCATTTCCTGAATTCCCTGTCCAATGGATTTCGCAGTTTTCTTCTCCATTTCCTCCACACTGATTTTCACTGTCATCCGGGCTGAAGTCGCCTTGTGAAATTGACAATTCTTGACATACACATAGGACATTCATTCAAAATTCTGCACAATACGAAAAATCTTCAAAGAAAGAGAGTTTACGAATTGCCGTTCACTTGTCAATTTTGAATTAGAAGAACCGAATCGTAACTTTGAATCAGATTTGCATGCTATAGAAGAATGAATGTAAATGAACTGAGGCTCAGTCACTGAGCAATTTAAATTCTCACAAATAAATGAATAAATAAGAGTAATGAACATGATGATCACGGGAATTATTTCGGGATAATATCCCGAAATAATAACTGGTTAATAACCAGTTTAGTGGAACTGTGTAGTACTTTCAATATTTTCGTTAAATACGGCAAGAACAATTATATCTGAAATTATATAGCCTATATAAATCTACTAGAACAAATTAATACTTATAAATAGGAATACTGTGTCTATAAGACTTATAGTATAGTATTATACATGAACCGTTTCCTTGCTCTTTCTTATCGCGGCATTTCGTCGAGCACACCATTTGTTCATTGACAATTCAAATGTTTTTCTGTCGGTCGAGAAGTAAACTGTATATTTCATATTTATATAGACGGAAAAAGAAAAAAATTAGAATTTTAGAATACACATTCAGCTACAGCACAATTTGGTAAGTTTGAAGTTAATTTTGTAATATCAATAAAATATCACTTGACCATATAGGAAGCATTGTAATTAATCTTTAATGTTTCTGTATTGGAACATGACAATTGCGTGCTCAAAAGGAGTAATTGCGTCGTTGACTTATATATTCTTGCTTTTGTTTGACAGGTATATGCAAAATAATGTCAATATCGTGGAGTGACATTCGATATTTGGACAATCCATTTTCTCGAGAGGAAGGCATATTAACGAGTTCACATGTTATTGATAAAGAATCTATAAGAGAGCAACTTTTGGAAACAGCCCAAATAGTTTTTTCAAGCAATCAACATGGACATGGTGGACTTTACACGGGTAAAACACCTTACAATTAGTCTGTCATATTTTTAGTCTTTATTATGCTGCACTCACGAATGGCAGTAAATTATTAATACTGTGAGATTTGTTTTTAAGGCTCTGCCGGATTAACCTATGCATATCTTCACATCCGGCACATTTTAACGGACCAAGAAAATTGGACGTTCCTTCCTCTCGCTAAAAAATTATTCGAAGAGCATGTGAATCATTATAATGAATTAGCTGCAAGGAATCAGCTGAAAGAGTAATTTAAAACTATATAATCAAATCAATATTCTGTTCAACTAATAAGCTAACAATAAGTACTATTAATACAATCTATAACTGCTATTTTTTTTAGGAAAGATCTGGTCGGCTTGTTGAGTGGAAAAGGTACAATAGTTTTAAGCAGACACTTATAGGTCAAAACACAAGAGGGTACAATCTTAATTTTGGTGTATTAATTACTGTTAAAGCGGGAATGGATGCAGTTGGAGCTGTTTTGGGGAAAGTCTGTGGGGATGAGAAATTACAGAAGATTTCCATCAAAAATTATGTCAGTGCAGCCAAGATTTGCAAAGAATTCAATTTCCAGCCAAGAGGAAGTGACGAGTTATTTGTAGGGAGGGCTGGGTATTTACTTGGCATCATTTGGCTACAAAAGAAATTAGGTAATTTTTTGTAGTGATTAACTTTTATAAATATATAGAACATAAATAATTGTAAATCATTAATAATAATAATGACATTACTTTTTAAATTGAAATTGACTTGTATTATACAAAAACTATAGGCTTTAACTTCCAACCATTACCAAAGGAAGATGTTAGAGAAATTTGGAATACAGTGATTGAGAGTGGACGAATATATGCAGAACAAAAGAGGAGCTCTTTTCCTTTATTGTATGCTTATCATGATAAAGTTTACCTTGGAGCTGCACACGGTCTGTGTTCTATTCTGCTAGCTCTATTGTCCTTTCCTGAGTTTTGCAAAGAGAATCCAGTGGCGGAGTTGGACATCAAAACAACTATTGACAAGATTTTGGCTTTACAAGATAAAAGTGGAAATTTCCCTAGTTCTTTGGGGAAAGAGGGTCCAAATCATCTTGTTCATTGGTGTCATGGATGTGGAGGTTTGGTTTACCTCTTTGCTAAAGCTTACTTGGTTTTCAAGGAAAAAAAATATTTGAAAGCCTGTGTGGCTTGTGGAGAAGTTGTTTGGGAACGTGGACTACTCAAAAAAGGACCTGGTAAAATTCAACACAATGTTTTCGAAATTGATATGATATGAATATATATAATAATATGTCAACTAGGCAATTTTAAACTAATAAACGTAGTGATACCTGTTGATAAGCCAATTCCTATTATTTTTCAGGCATTTGTCATGGTGTGGCTGGGTCAGGATATGTTTTCCTACTCCTCCACAAACTTTTGAAGAGAAAAGACAGCAATGAAACGGGGAAATATTTGTACCGAGCTGCAAAGTTTGCCGAGTTTCTAAATCATTCTGAATTCAAAAAATATGCAAGAACGCCAGATCGACCTCTTAGTTTGTATGAAGGTACTTGCATCATATGCTAAATACTAAAGTTAGATAAATGCTAATTGATTAAAGTTGATGTCTATAATATTCACACATGTAATTAATAATAATTACAGGTCTTGGTGGAACATTGTGCTTCCTTGCCGATTTACTACAACCAGACAATTCGGAATTTCCCTTCATGAACGTTTTCGACAATTACCAAACTACTTGAGTTTGTGTATAACATCTCACATATGTATAGCAAATCCTGTCACAACTTCAACTGTATATTTGTAAGAGGAAAAGACTCATTCATAGAATATTGAATATTTATTTATTTTTATTGTCCAAATTTTTGTACGTGTATTTAAATAATAAATAATATCAAGTATCTATAATTACATTTACAATTTCGATTGGGACGCTTATGAAAATTGTTCAACACATGTTGTGATAGTAAATAAATGACAACAGTGACATCCGTACGCAAAGAAAGTCTTTGCCAGTCTAAACCCCATGAAAATAGTATCGAGCTCTCCAGGAAATCCATCATCAAAATACATGATATGTGTATCATCATGATATACATATGTATTTTGATGATACTATCATGTAATAAGCTAAATTTATCATATAGTTTCGTGTGAAATTCTAATGCAAAATCTATAGTAATTCCGGACATTGAAATGGCATGTGTGTGTAAACGCACAAATAGGACGAGATTATGTGAGAACTTTACTCCCCCGAATTCACAAATTTTTTGCTTTCTCTTTTCTTCCTGTGCCCCAATTCGATTTACTTTCCTTGTACGCACTTCAGTATGTATAGATCAGATAGGCATAACGCAAATTTCTACGTAGTTTTGTGCGAGCGCGTAATGCCGTGCTCAAATCTCAAATGAATAAATGTCAAAATTCCTATATTCACAATTATCAAAGTTGTCGTGTTAAAGTACATTTTCACAGGCCATTGAATTGTGATTAGGTGACGGTGAAAGTTGATTTGATTTGTATTTGATTAAATTGACAGTACTGCGACGGCTACTCCTAACACAGGAACCGAAAGAAGAAATAATTCGTTCGCTTACAAATAATCACGAAGACATTGACAAAGCTTATTTAGTAGAGATGGAAAGACGAGCCAGATATTTCACAAACCCATTTGAGGACTATGATGACAATTATCATGTGCCCGTTGTGGACAAGAACGCTGTGAGAACTCAACTTTTAGAAACTGCCAAGCTTGTTTTTTCAAAAAAAGCCTCAGACTGTGATGGTGGTTTATATGTCGGAGCTGCGGGTATGTACGTGTTTCTGTTTTATTTTACTAATTGTTTCTTTTATATGTATTTATCTGTCAATTATTAAGTAAATAAGAATTAGTGAAGTCTAAATTCAAAGATTTGTGATAATCGCATTGTGATTCCATTGTCTATAAACAGGTATCGCGTATGCTTTTCTGCATATACGTCATGTCTTGACAGATGAAGAAAGACGATATTTTCTACCATTGGCCCAGAAATATTACGAGTGTCATCTTCGACATTGCGAGCTCATGCCCCAGCGGGACCCAAAAACAGAGTAATTTACAATACTTATTTAAGTATTTTATTTGTCACGTTACATCAAATGAGTAATTGTAAAGTTTATTGAGTATAGAATTTTTTGTAATTCCCCATTTATATATAGTAAGGATCTAGCTGGGTTTCTTTTGGGGAAAGCTGGAGTGAACGCTGTAGGGGCTGCTTTTGGCAAAATCAGTGGAAATGAAAACCTGAGGAGACAATGTCTTAAAAATTATTTGAGTGGAGCAAACATTTGTAAACCTATAGATTTCCTCAAGCATGGAAGTGATGAGTTATTTGTGGGGCGAGCTGGTTATCTAACGGGTGCATTGTGGCTGCAAAAAAATTTGGGTTTATCTTATATGCCAGTTTCCAAAGAGGATTTGAAAGATATTTGGTATTCCATCATTCGAAGTGGAAGGCAATATGCAGAAGAAAATTCTAGCCCCTGTCCTCTCATGTTTGCTTACCACGGTACTGAATATCTCGGTAAGTTACTAAAATTAAAATATGATATTTAAAATATGCCAACCTTTACACAAGAATGACAATCAAAACTCTCCCGATCAGTATAATATAATAATTAATAATTAATATTATTATAATCATTTTTGGTGTATGCCATATATATACAGGCGCTGCACATGGCCTTTCTTCTATTCTACAAGCACTTTTATGCTTTCCCGAGTTTATGCAAGATGATTCTTCAGCGGAAAGTGATATCCGCGCTAGCATTGATTATTATTTGTCTCTACAACAAGCAAATGGGAATTTCCCATGTGCACTGGACGAAATTGGACAAGGAAATACAAGAGATCAGTCAGAAGAATTGGTTCATTGGTGTCACGGGGCCCCTGGAGCATTATATATGTAAATTTTATGATATGAATCAATAAAATTTGTATATAAAAATAAAAAGTAAAAAGTAAAGATTCAGCTAAAGTTATTTGAAAAATGTATTTATTGGTCTCTTTGTTTGTTCTTATAAAATTAAGGTTTGCAAAAGCCTATTTAGTTTTCAAGGACATCAAGTATTTGCAGGCGTGTGTGGCATGTGGGGAAGTTGTTTGGGAACGTGGACTACTCAAAAAAGGACCAGGTAAAGATCATAGATGACAATGCAAAAATATACATAGTAAAATATGAATAGTATATAGTCTAACGTGCAAATCGTTGTCATTGTTTTACAGGCATTTGCCACGGTATCGCTGGATCCGGCTATGTTTTCCTACTACTTCACAAACTTTTGAAGGAGCCAGAGGGTCAAGGGAAGAATTTATATCGGGCTACTAAATTTGCTGAATTTTTAAAAAGTGATCTCTTTCGTACAAAATCACGGAAGCCAGACTGTCCTTACAGTTTGTATGAAGGACTTGCAGGGACGGTCTGCTTTCTCGCTGATTTACTTCATCCATGCTCAGCCGAATTTCCATTCTTCAATATTGAAAATAACTATCCTACGTATTTTATTCTGAAACAAAAAGATCAGCATGGGCAAAATCCATAAACAATTCTCTACGGTCAATATGAATGGATCAAAATCTTTTTTTCTTCTCTATACATTCATAATCACTTTGTAAATACCGAGGCAAGTTATTTGTTTATGAATTGATTTAAGTACTGACGATGAACCATATTGAAATTAATCAAAGTTTAAATTGTACGTACAAAAGTATAAATAATGAATAAACTGCAAGCTTTTTTAGAATTCCTAAAGTGTCTTGTTCTGGGTTGTACTATCATATGGTTTTATATGACCGGGACTCTAACGGAGACCCTGATTATACAACAAAAGGTGAAATATGGTAAATAGATTCAATATACTTATTCATGAATTAGATTTCGAATCTATAATCTATATATAGTCTGGAAGATTATGAAAAAAGAACGGTCATGCTTCATGCTTGATAAAAATTAAATGGTGTAGATATCGTTGGAGCTGCAAAATGAAGAGAGGAAGACAACAACAAGACCCACAATTTCATTAGGTAGGAGTCGGTAAGATTTGACTTCAAATTTTACCGACGGTATAACTAAAACACCCCACCGAACCACCCCAAAGTGATTGGCTCCCCGCTCGGTTTTCTTTCAAGTGCTGAATTTAAAAGGGTTTAAGCAGTCATGGTTGTACAAATTATATAATGTGCCGCCGTAATGCCATGACCGGGGGAGTCTCAGTCCGAGACTCTCAGATATACGCATGACATATTGTTCATGAAAAATTTTTTCAGTGTTATATTTTTTGACTGTTTGCCACTAAATTGACCTTGGGAATCCTGAAACTGAAGTCATATTTTGAAAATTTTGATTTGCTGACCAGATTTCCGGTTCTTTGTATAAATTTCTACACTGTGACCATTTTTTACATCTTAACTTCAGTGTAGGGGTAAAAAAAGCTGGGAATTCGAAATATGAAGTAGGATTTTGAAAATTTTGATTTTTTATCCGATTTTGGGTCAATTTGGGTATTTTGGGGAATTGCCAAATGGTGAACAAATTTCAACCCGTAAAATCCGTTTTTGGGCAAACAGTTTGGCGAGTACGAATCTGAGGTCGGATTTTGACCATTTTAATTTCTTGACCCGATTTCGGTAAATTTGGTCATTTGTGTTAATTGCTATGAGATGACCGAAATTTATGTGGTTAATTCTGTTCAAGAGTATAAAAATATGGAGATTATGAATTTGATAATAATGATAAGTAGTTCCATGTAACATTTTCGAATTCGGTTCAGAGGATATTTTTGATTTTTATTATAAAGCAAGCTTTCGAAGATCAATCAGTCCACATCATCAGGTATTCAAAATAAGAATGAATAAATCATAAAATAATTTAGGAATTAGACAAATTTAAGAAATCAAAATAGTGAGGACTAGTTTGACTTTTTGACCTTGGTTTTAAAAAATTGGTGGCTTTGTTATGTGTGATAGTGAAGTCATATTTTCTTATTTCTAAACTGAAGCTCTAATCGGCTTTTATCAAAAATATTAAGTTTGAGATTTTGGAGTAAAAACTTTTACATAGTCCGATTCTGAAATGAGAGTGGATCAAAATATGTCACTTTTTAAAGACTTGTTAATTTTTATTACAGCTTATTTATGCATGAATCTATCTTTTAGTTTGTATGTTTTGAAAAGTACAAAAAGTTGGGATCAAAAACTTATTCAGTTGCCAGGTCAAAAAAGCGTGCACGACCGTCACATTTGCATTTTTTTACAAAATCGACAACACGTGCAATTTTTACACACCTACAAACAAAAGGGGATTTAGTTATTCAAACAATTGACTAATTTTATATTTTATCAAAACTTTCAAATAAATAAGTCTTACACATAATTTGCACTTTTTGTTGCATTTAGCATCATATGACATCATGCTCAGATCAAGAAATGGTTTGTTTGGAATTTTAAATTGGCTAAGAATGTTTTCTTGCATGCAATTGGTAGGCTCCTTTTCCAGAAACGACATAGAGATCGACGTGCATTTATCTCTCCCCGATTGACTTACAGCTTCCCAGAATTTTTCTGAAATATTGTCCAAATGCACAACAATCCTAACACAATTTCATTGCATTGTGTTCATTTTGTGATTTAATTACTTCAACTTTAAATACACAATAACGCTTTGTTTTGTACATAAGAATTAACTTTGACATTGTTTAATTCAGCCTGATTCATAGAAACTTTGTTAAAAGTGTACACAAGTACGTGGTGCAAATGTATTGTCAACATTCTCAGCCCGTCGTGTTCTCCACACAATGCACATTGCTACAGCGCTCAAAAAATGTGCTAAAAAATCCGATATCTGAAAATGCATATATTGCACGTTTTCATTTTTTTGGGGATTCGACATGATTTTAGAAGTTTAATTGTGAAATAATAAAATTTTCTGAGAATTACAAACAAGTTAAAACAGCAGCCAAAATTTCAACGCCGTATGTACGTTGCATGTGTTTCATATGGAAAATCTCTGAACGCACAGACGTCTTGAAGCCGGCAATTGCTGACCGTCAAACACATTTTATTAAAACCTCCTAAATATAAGCTTTCATGTTTAATTGCATTTAGCTGCGTAAAACTTTACAGTTAGGAATTTATTTTGAAAATTTAACTCCAAAATTCTGTTGGACTTTGACGCCGTTTTGCACATTTTATCAGTAAATTTTATCAGCAGAATTTCGGGATTTGAAGAATACACCAATTTAATTTTATGTTCACTCATTGTGACCATTATTGGATTTTTTATGCGGACTAATAACTAATTTCATAATTACTCGAATACAAAACTGGAATTATTTTTTATTGTTATTGCGCGGCTTGAACGCCACTTGAAACAAGTTCGTTTCAAACAAGTGTTCAGCCTCATAGAGAGACAATTTGGCCACAGATGGTGCTGATGATTATTTAGCAACATTTTGTGAATCTGGAGCAATGTGCCAATTGTCAAAATTGTTAGTGTTCTCGTAATAATAATAATAATAATAATGGGAATCCTCTGTGAAAAAATAAATCTGGGAGTAAATTCTCTGTAAATACCAATAAAAGCTCAGTATTGACAAAAAGTAGTAAAAGTATAACGAAATCGGGTAGTAATAAAAATTACCCTCAAACTTTATCAAGAATTTCCCCATGTGAGTCCAGTCATATTAAAAATAATACCTGCAACAATTCAATTCCGTGTAATGAGAATCACAAGTATCGAGGGACGAGGAATCATTGTAATGTCAATTTGAATCGGCAGTCAAGAACAAAGTTTCAACGTAGTAATAATAATAAGGGTGGTAATGGAAAACCAATGTTCAAACAATTTTGTTGTGAGACCCCCAAAGTGTTCACTGCACCGCCCCTGATTTCACAAACCAAAGGAAGAGTGAAAACAGCAGCTATTCGTAATTAACAAATGGGCACGAAAAGGGATTTTGCTGTCGTTCCACAAGGACTGGAGTTGTTTAAAGCCAAACTATTTGATGATATTAAAATTAGTCGAGAGGAATTCAAAAAATTAGTGGCCAAAGCATATCAATCCTCGTCAACAGCTGCTTTTGTAGAGCTCAGTAGACCCAACATCAACTCAATTAGACAATTGAATCAACCCAAATTCAATACACTCAGAGACTTGGTCAAAAACATCCAGTTTGCTATTGGGAATCTCAAATTCCTAACTGTGGAGATAGAAAAGTATGTGAGAACGGATCCTATTCTGACTCAGAGCATCGAGCAAGCTGTAAGTTTCCAATTAGCATAACATTTGTAATGTTTGAGTTTGATGACAAATTAGTGATTTGAACGGAATTCACATTGAAAATATCTTTATTCTCCAGCTTTCGATAGACACTTCTATCTTCTCCCGGAACATTTATGATTAAAATAAATACAAGCTTGATAAATGTTACATTATGGTTTATGATTTGATTTCTTCTATTGACATTGATAGGAGGCGAAGCGATTGAATGTCCCATCAAAGAAGTCTGTGTACAAAGATCTTGTGTCCATGGAGGCTCCAGAAGCTGAACGAATAAAAAGTGCTGAGGACTTTCATAGAGAAATCCTTCCCCTTCAAGCACCACCCAAACTGAAAGACACTGAGCCGAAAATCCTGGATTTTAATAAATCAACTTGTGGTCAACATCCGTTGACCACAGCATCAGAAGATATAAACAATCTGACAAATCTAACGTCAAGTCTTAACGTCTCCACAAGTGGCATATTTAAAAGTGCAAAAGACTCTGGTATTAAGAAAACTTAAATAGCAATAAATAATGTTATAGCGCTATGCTCAAAATCTAAAGTTAACGACATCGATGTACATGTAAAACTATTTAACTCACTAGCAAAATCAGTATTATTATATGGAGCAGAATCGTGGTCTATACAATATCGAGGATCTCTCGACGAGCACAAGACCAATATCTAAGAAAAATACTATACTTAACTAATTTAACTTCTGGATATATAATGAGATTAAAAACTAATTCAACACATATTACAGTTTCCGTATTTATTTCATTTGTTAAACTTCTAATTAAAATACTCAACACACCTGAAAACTCTATATTGAAAAGTGCTTTAATAAACAGTTACAGAGTAACAAATACAGTATAATTAATAAGTTCAAAGGATTTGTGATTAATGCTGATATCAAAAATATGACCATCAGTAAATCGTTTCAACACATAAAATCATTTAAAACCAATGTGGGGCAAAGCAATTTCTACAGTATGAATTTAAACTGGAATGTCATTGCCTTTATCTAACAAATAACTGAGCATACCTAGAATAAAAGCCGGCAAAGATACTATAATCTGGAACTCCATGAAGCTAAAATGGAATATGAAAAGCATTTCACAGGTAAACTGCTTGAGCTGTGTAAATAGCTGTACTGAGGATACATACCATGCGTTTTTGAAATGTAATGATTGAAATATAATGAACCCAGAAATGAATTTTTAAATGCGTTGACAAAGATCGCCCAACCAGAGAATTTTTTTTAAAATGATATTTTCCAAAAAATAAAATAACAATGAAATGTTTTTAAGTATGTACATATTTTTGATACAAGCTATACAACTATGAAAAAACTGAATTAACATAATGCAAATCGAAACTAAATGTAACAATATTGTAAACTATGATGAAATGTGTTGTAAGCCAAATCGACACAATAAATAAAACCCCTATCCATCTAACGTCAAGTCATTTTGTGATTGGAAGAGCGATCCCTTAAGCTCCAGAACCGGAGCAAAATCCACGTGATTAGAAAAAGAATTTTCTTGTGGAATATATGTGGACTAAATCCGAATCGAAGAAATTTTGGGACGTGTGGTTGAGGGTATATCTACAATCGCCAAAGTCAAGAACCAAATGGTCCAGTGTTCAAGAAAATTTAGTTGTGGGTAATTTAGTCTACATTAGATAGATAATCTTTTACCTTCTAAGTTGTGAAAATTCGATCACCGAGGTGAACTCACAGGTTAATTCAAAAATGTTTAGAGTTTTTACCGCCAAATAAGACAGGAAACATTTAGATAGTTTTGGGGAAATTCTGCCAGATACTGGCTGTTTAAGGGAAACAAAGATTTATGATTTTGAATGGCTCTTACAATAATTAATGAGGACGGAAAGAACTTGAAAGAGAGTAACAATTTTCATCAGAAATAAATTGAATTGGTTGATGCTGAAATTGAGATGGCTCGAATTAAATATCTCTCAATAATTTATGACTTTTATCTAGAGATTCTATCTACTTAAGTTGTGCTTTAGCTTGTATCTTTACGCAACAATTGCATGTCAATAATTTGCAATTTGTTTTGACGATCAGAATAATAAGTAAGCCGGAAAGGATGAGAAAGATCATTTTCGTTAAATACTCGTATTTATTTTTCTATCCTTAAACCTAACTTAACTTATTTTACAATTTTGATTTTTAGGGAAAAATCAGGACAAAATATTTGATGTGTTACATGTCTAGATTTCCCTGTGAGAATGAGAATTGGCCTTCGATGTGCCGCATATGTTGTGTGTTGAATTTTGATTCTTGTTGCATATTCATTTCTTCTGAGGAAATTTCCATCATCCCCTTACAATACATGAAGAGATGCAAATGGAAATTTATTAAGACTAAATGTTATCTTCTCTGGTCAAGGACGATTTTACATATGATAAATTTAACATAGCATATTACATTACGCATTTCATTTCATAACTAAATTTATCTCTTCCGAGAATCCTTATCTCGTTTGGCCCGAGTAAAATATACTTCCTTATTCAAGGAGAAAAAATCATGCGACTTTTTATATATGTATATTAACGATAACCAAATAGCTAGTAAATAATATTTTTTCTCTCGCAAGAGAATTAACTAAAAAGTTCAAACTCGTGTTTAACTTTATTTCTTATCACTAAACTAAAATAAAATATAGCAAGGAAATGTCTCTCGACTGAGTGAAAAATTAAGGAAATAATTTTACGAAGAATATTGAGCATTTCCTCTGCATTTTCTTACAACTATAGTACATAAATGAATAAATGGAAGCAAAATAAATGTATTAAATTCATCCTTCATTTCATTCATGTTTCATATAAATTAATCCTAAATTCATGTATTTATAGGATTATCAATTTTACTTCCAACACTGTTAGTTTTAAAGTTACTCAAAAAATGTCAATTTTATCATTCGTTTTCCAAAAAAGACTGATTATTCGTATTATAATAGTATTCTTAAAATTATAGGTATTATTTAAAAGTTAATAGTGAAATGATTAAAAACTCTAGGAAGTAGTAGAATACTATGATTGTAAGCTGCTAGGAACAATTAATTTCATATTAATCTATTTCCTCATAAAGTGGGTGCTAAGAATTGCAATAATAATCATGATATGCTCCGATGTTGCTATATTTGTAACGAAACAAAAGGGGAGAGAGCCTAGAATAGAGAGAACATCAGGGAGCAAATTTTGGTCAGGAAATGTGATGACTCCCGACTACTGTGGAAAATGGATTATTTTGGTATATATGATTAGATAAAACAATCAATTTTCCATTTAAATTATTCTTGAGTTTAATATAATATGTTTAATTATATTTCCTCCTGTACAAGTTCAGCTTCTCTCTGTGGCCCACAAAGGAGCATTATACGTGTTCAAGGTTATAATATCACACATATATGTACCTTCACACAAATGCACATACAAAACACGCGAGTATATATCTTCCATTCTTTCCATGATGTAAAACTGTAAAATAAGCAGATTGTAAGTATCTCCTTTCTGACCAGCAGAAAATAGATAATAAAACCATAGGTTAAAATGTTTAAATACACAAAATAATATTATTACGTATTTATTTGGAGTTCAGTTAATATATTATATTATTATCAATTCCGGGTAAACAGTACTTTGTTGCTTTAAAGTAAGAGCAATGCATAAAAATTAAAATATTCTGTTAAATATTCAATATATTTATTCTTTTCAAGATATCCGTTATCAGTTTAATTATTCAATTTAAATAGAATGAAAGTTTAAACCATTATGAATGTTAATCTTAAAGCCAATCGGCCATTAGCTTTCAAAAGAACATGAAATCCAACATGAGAAGACCAAGGAATAAATTATACAACTTCGACTTCACGAGTTAATGTAAGAATATCATCTTTTCGCTCCTGAAAGACATGTACTTACATTCTTATAAACATAGAAATCCAAGTATAATTAAATAAAAAGAGACGATATTCCTTTTTTAGAATAATTAAATGTGGAACTTGCTTGCCAATGTAGTACCATTTGAATATTTTTGTCCGTCTTTACTTCGCACAAGTTTATAGAGCTTGCGAAAAATGAAGTAAGAAATTCTGATAAGAAGAAAGCAATCCGGAATTTTATTGATGTTTACAAATTTGCAAGAAATGAAAAATCCCAACGCGGCTATGTGCAAAATAGCTTAATGTCTAAGGCTTAAGCTTATCCACTCCAGCTGGCATTTAAGTCCTTTTAATCTTTTTTACATGTATAGATCTTTGGTTTTTAAAATATAATATCCCAAATGTAGGTAATGGTAAACGTTTGTCCCCATTTTTGCTATAAGCAGCAAAAATTGTTTTTTAGTGCATACAGCGTAATTTAATTATTTATTTTGTAGATGTGTAGAATATACTACACAATGAAAAGATACATGGAGATATGCAGATTGTTTTTGCACAAGAACATTAAATTAAATAGTTTTGAGAAGCACAAGATAACGAGTTGTAAAAGAAACGTTTAACAAAGAAAGAAATTTTGTATATATTCAAACATAATAAAATTACATGAGTGGAGTTGATTTAATGTATGCCATTTGTTGATGCTGCTGTTGTTGAACTGAAACCGGAATGGAATTGAATCGGGGATTGGGGATTGCAGATGATGTCACCAAAAGCCTGGGAATCGGCATCACTCCAGGATTACTTGATGCATGATGAATGGCTGGAAGAGGTACTCTGGGACGATTATTCATAGCAACGACTGTTGTCAACTGACGTCGCCCGAGCAATTGAGGTCTCGTCAATTTATAACTCTCCTTTTTTAGTAGTGGTTGACTCACCGAGAATCTTGCCACTTCATTCTTTGACAGTACTCTCGTTCTTATCTTCCCAGCTGTGAGAATGTTCGTATTTTTGGACTGAAGAATTTTCTGAGATTTGAAACAAGATAGAACAATCACATAAAAATTCCAGATTATTTTATTTGCAGTTGTGAGCACAGATTTTCAATCAAGTAAAATTCAAGAGGTTTACAAATATTATTACACATTTTATAAAACTTACCATGTCCTGTATTCGGAGAGCATTTAACCGATCGTTGGTGATGGGACCAGGGACATTGAGAAGCACAGTCACTCGTTTTTGAATCTCTTTAAGCTGAGGCTCAAGATCATCAAAAAACTTGTTAAATTCTTTATTTGATTCTAGACTTTTCTTTTGCATCATCGTTTGGGCAGCTACTAGAACACCATATACTGATGCTAAATCCAATTTCGTATCCAACAAAGCATTCCTAAAAATACTCATTACACGTTTCTCGACACTATTGACTGGGCTCGAGTACTGATCAACAATCAATTTTAGGATTTCTCCAGCAAAATCCCTTAATCTCCAATGATTTTCATTTTCCGGTCGTCGACAAATGGTTGTGGAAACGATACAAGTGATGCAAGCTGGAAGTAATTCATGCAGATATTCTTTCATATTCAAAACATACTCATTCAATACGAGCCTCTTGAGAATCTTCATAATAATTATGAGCATCTTGAGATTGGGATGAATCACATAGTAGGCAGTTTGCTTTGCTATGAAATTTGCGAACTCTTTTGTCATGAACAGAACATTTGGATCATACTGAATTGACTGAAGAGCGTACTACAAAATGGGAAAAGAATACCGTATTTACAATGTTAAAAAAACTGATAAAAGCAGTAAGAGGGATAGTATAATGTAGTAAAATACGGGAGTAAATTCCTTAGTGGTTTTGACATCACTTTCATTGTGATCCCATTTTAACCATTTTTAAATTACATTAAACGATTTCACAAATAATTTACCCCACAATTTTACATCATTTCACTTTTTGTCAACACCCCAAATTACAAAAAAACGAAAAAATACTTTAGTTTTAACCTTACCTATCCATTCATTAACTGAATTAACCTCTGATAATAGATGGAAACTAACGTACGAAAGTTATTGAAAACAAAGTTGAGAGTTTGTTGATTAAACCCATCTTTGATAATGTAAGTTCCCATTCTGTATTTTAAAGGAAAGTGGGGTTATATTTAACATCCAAACCCTTTGAATGAATCCTCCCAATGTCATTTGGATGCAATGTGTGATTGGCATGAATGGATGCAAAGTGTGGCCTTTGCACGTGCCACATCCCATTTATCGCTTCAACCGTGTTTTTTCCCTCTCATCTTCGTGGTTACTTTCATCTCTGTTTATGTCTGCATCCACCTTCTTTTTCTGTTTAGTCTAGATTCTAGAAACAGAAGAATACAACGTCACTTTGAGTATAATTGTTACGCTAACCAATACCTGGATGTTTCCTTTTCAATAAAACTCTTGTATTTTTTATTGTATTTGAATTATTCAAACTTTGAATTTCAAAGAATGTTGGCGTGATGCAGATGTGGTTGAAGTTGCAGGCGATTGCGCAAATTATTTGTCTACTATTTGGTCCTCAAATGGTTTCAAAGGCTTAACGGAAATGACAATTAGGAAGTTTGGAGAATTGGGATTGGAGGTTAACCTAGAAAATTAAAAATAATCAATGTTCAAAGAGGCAAAATAGTCTTTGAGGACTTTATAATATCTGATGGCTCTGTAATCATCACCTGAACCAATAGAAACAATAAAATACCTAGGAGTTACTGTCAAGAACGAAATAATTTTCAACGAGTCGAAAGTAATTCATGGCCTTCAAAACTCTCTCCAAGTTCTCACTCCCGAACGGTTCCAACGAGTGGTCAAAAGCTTGCTTTTCTGAATTAATACATTTGGCCGACACTTACGTGTATATTTCAACCGCCGTTGTACACAAACTCTCAAAAATTCCTATTGGACATTGAAAAATGATACGAAGCGCCGCTAAAAAAATACTACTCGTACCAAATAGTGCACAAACATTAATGGTCTACTTCTCCAAGAAAATCAAAGACCTCGGAATCTTCAGGACTTCTTGGGAGGCATTTATCCAAAGCTTTAATGCCTGTCTTCTTCCGCACGTCAGAAATCTTCCAGAGGAAATGACTACTTGTCTCAAAAACCTGGATCTCGATGAAACATTTATAGAATCTATAATCAATCCACCACAACCTGACCATCAATAAACAACTAAAAAGGCCAAGAAATCGTCACGCCTAATTCGCGATCACCTACAAGAAAGGGAATTTGAAAGTTGGGCTAAATTACCCAAGAATAGAGGCATAGAAATCTTCAAAGAACAACCCAAATTTAACAAGTTAGAGCACACAAAAGAAGATCTGTCTTTATCAGAATAGACCACGGGAATCAAAATGGTCGCAAACGTGATAAATGTACACGCTCAACCGGGAAAATAAAAAGACAAATTTCTGTCGCGCTAAGTGCGGCATGATTGAAACCCTTCATGTCTTAAGATTTTGTCCGCGTGGCGAGCTATTCCGTACTAGCCGGACAACAAAATTGTACAAGTTTTCGCCAATGAGCTACGCGAGCAGGGATACAAAGTCCACGAGGAAATCCACTGCATTAACACACAAGGTGTCAACGAAAGAGCAGATAGCATTGTCATTTACAAGAAAACGAGAAATGCATCGATGCTTGACCCAACTGTGAGATTTACAGCCAGAGGAAGTAAACAAGGAAATGCAAGAATGGTACAAACATATGATTCCCGTTTTTAAGGAAAAACTACGTCTATGAGTCTCAAAATAATTGGACTCTTTATTGGAGCAAGAGGAAGAACTAAAAACCAGTTCGTTGGAGTCTGTCAACAGTTTTGCATCTCCAGCAAAATTACAGACAAAAAAATACAATAGCAATAAGAGGATCATGTCAGATATATTTTAATCATGTGAATCCAAGCAAATAATTTTATTTATATAACTTTAAGTTAAATGTGTTAAAACGTACTTCTTTCAGAATATTGCTTTACTGAGTCGTTGCGGCTACCACGTATAGTGACAGTGACAATAAAAATTGTTTTATCTCTCTTCCCCCGGTGCTTGTCTTTAATTATTTGGTTCTTCTTGTGAAGTTTAAACCAAAAGACCATATCGGATTTCATAAGGAGAGTGGACCCAATGCATGGTAATTACATGGTAACTTATTTTTGCACGTTCAGATTTTGAATTAAAAATACAATTCTGAAAGTTAAGAATGTCAGTTGTTGCCTGGTTTAAGGAATCCGGTGGCCACATCGTGCTTCGGTAAAAAATAAATGTCAGAGATCGCGGGAAATGGGAAAATTCCTCGTTTCTTGGCAGAAAAACGAGGGATTTTTGTTCTAGCTTCCGCATTTCGCAAGATAATTTCATGAAACTTGGAGGGGCATCAGACAATGACCCCGAAAATACATTTTGCGAGTTCCAGCAAAATTGGCTGACGGGCATGACCTGGACAGGTCATTCCGCGACTTTTTACACTTTAGCGCCTCCTGCCGGAACCCTTTGAACTACAGCGCTCGAAAAAATCGACAGCGCGTAAAAATATATGGCCAAAAAAGTTATGCATGTCAATTTTGGTTTCAAGGTCAGTAAGTGACTCCACAAGGTCAAAAAATGAGCCTGAAACCGGAAGTGACATGAATAACGTTTTTGGATATATCTTTTTACGCGCTGCAGCTCAAAGGATTCCGGCAGGAGGCGCTGAACTGTAAAAAGTCGCGGAATGACCTGTCCAGGTCATGCCCGTCAGCCAATTTGACTGGAACTCCCAACATGTTTTTTGAGGTCAATATCTAGTGACCCTCCAAGTTTCAATGAAACTTATCTCATGAAACCGCTTAGCTTGCTTGAAAATTCCGGCCGCAGAATTTCTAGACGGGAGGGAACGAATTTTCCCATTTCCCGCGATCTTTGACATTCATATTTTTCCGAACCACGACGTGGCCACCGGATTCCTTATGCCAAGCAACAACTGACATTCTCAGCTTTCAGAATTGTATTTTTAATTCAAAATCTGAACGTGCAAAAATAAGTTACCATGTAATTGCTTTGGCCCGGCTGTCTCGTGAAATCCGTTAACGTCCTTTGTAACAAAGCTTTTTAAGTTGTTCAAATGTATTTATGTACTGTTTTTGTTTTCTCAGGATTTTTATAGTCAGGAACTCGTATGTATTCAAAATCGGTTCTGCTAAAATGTTCCCACATACCCTCACGCTAGTGAAATCTATTATTCTGAGGGGTTCGATGAGTTCAAATGTTTTATGCAAACAGGAAACGTGAACGTACGAGTTGCGAATATACCACACAATAGAGAGAAAAATGTTCACATACAAATCGTTGTGGTGGATTTCTGTCATTTCTTGGAATCATTTGCAAGTCAAGTTTTTACTTTTGTTTTTTTAGAAATGAAAATCTTTTGTGATCATGAAAAATTAAGTAGGAATCAGAACACAAAAAATTGGAGATGGGGATTTAGGAGCTTGTTTATCCATCATAAGTATTTAATTGCGTCTATTTAAATCCTCACTCGCTCATTCATATTTGCTTTAGTGTGAAGAAATTACAGAAATGTGTATTAATCAAAATTTCTGTATTCCACTATGGAAGAACGGATTTTAGCTTCAGTATCGGAGCCACATAAAAACGGAGTTGTGTAAATTGGTGAGGAAGGGAAATGAAAATGAAAAGGTGTCGGAAAGGCAAAGTGTGAAAAATAAGCAGAGACCGAGAGAACTTTATTGTATGGGCAGGGACCGACAGACACATGCATGAACGACAAATTCAAGTCGACGCAAGTCGTCCACCTCCATTTGCTCAAATTTCCAAGGAACAGCCATGCACTTTGAGTCTGTTACGTAATCTGATCTCTGCTGTTTTGTGCAATTGACTCCCATTTCAAGTGAGAGCCACAGATATGAGCCTTTGAAATGCAATGGGAAGACAAACAGAAAAAGAAGGTGCAGACATATAAAGAGATGAAAGTGACCACGGGGATGAGAGGGAAGGAAACGGTACATAGGTGGTTCAACATGAAATGATATTTGGTATGAAGGAGTTGAGCTACATAAAAGTGCTTCTAGTATGTCAT
>JAIUND010002824.1:0-19535 GCA_034699125.1 Gisinianus flammeolus | reverse complement strand
TCCCAACATATACGTTCCACAGTGAATTTGACATGCTTTTATTTTATTTTTCGGTTAAATTTTTGAATTGAAACGAAGATTCGTAAATAAACTGTAATTGTAATCGAGGAGTAATCGATTACAATTTTTTTACATGTAATCTGTAATCGATTACAATTTTTTTACATGTAATCTGTAATCGATTACAATTCGTAAATAAAATGTAATTGTAATCGAGGAGTAATCACTACAATTTTTTTACATGTAATCTGTAATCTGTAATCAATTGCATTTTTAAAGTAATCGGCCCAACACTGCTCAATACTCATTACACCACGTACGGCCGTTTTTGTGTACACTACACACAGTCTGTCTAATTCGAATAAGGAAAGTTGGGGCTGCGGATTCACTTAAAACTTGAAAATGCAAATTGAAATCAAACAAAAAAAATTCAAGATGGGAAATTAATTAGGATTCATCTATCAATTAAATTGTAAGTGAACAGTCTCAAAGTAAATGGAACAACTTTGAGGTTATGTATGAAATGTACATATGAGCTCGAGGTAAAGTGTACAGGCGAGTAATAAAGATAATTAAAAAGAATGTGTGTGTGTATGTGTGTTCATAAATACCCGAATGGGCCTTATTGCGTATGTGGATGTGCAATGGTTGTGTATTGGCATTGGCATTGGAAAGAGAGAGAAAGAGAGATATGGGAGCGTGGAGGATTGTGTAAGTGTGTGCCATGTCCATCTATAGAAATCCATTATTTCATTAGCATTAAATAGCTGTGTGTACATAAAGAGCGATAATCAGAGAGTAGAGGCAGAGAAGGAACATTGGTGCAATAAATAATGTAGAAAACTCGTGATGGAACCGAATGTACACATCATTTCCACTTCCACATAACCATACCACAATTCACAATTCACAGTTTTTGTTTTTAATATTTTAATACACATTTACCAATCCCATCCTTACAGCTGTCTCTCTCTCTCTCTCTTCCACTTGAAATACCCTCAGAAGACGACGAAGGAGGGGGGGGACTATTATTCCATATACATAATACTTTTCACGATTCACATGGAAACAACGGACTCCTCCGTCTGTCTCTCTGATGCGAGAGACTTGAAGCAAAACGAAAAAACTAAAAGCAAATATAGGGAAATGAGAAAATGAAAACCCATATTTGAAATTATATAGTCTAGTACACGTCTGGCATATTTTATAGATATGTTTTCTCTCTCTCTCTCTCTCTCTTTTCTGCTTGGTTGTTGGTTTGGGAGTGAGTTGTGTGAGGAGCAAGCTCTCCGTTCTCTCTGGTCCTCATCGTCGTCATCGTCTCTGCCTTATCTCCATCGTAATAGCAATAAAAGTAACAATGTGTGGAAAATTGTGAGTTTTTTTAACAAGTGCAAAAGGAATTAATGGTCTCCAGTGCAGGCATTTAACAATAATAAATACTTATCTCTGTAAATGTAGGCAATTTCGTCTCCGTCTTTCCGACCGTATTTCTATTGATGAATATGAAGAATCGTAATAATCCAGCCATTCCCCCAACCCCTCTCTTTCTCTCTCTAAATCTTTTTGTTCAAATGAGTGCATGCACGTACTGCCATTTTTTCTTCAACTTGTCTCAAAAAAAAACGTCGAAAACTCTTGAGCTTAAGTTAGCACTGGCAATACTAAATACTACAAGTAAAAGACGTAGTAGTAATAATAATATTTGTACATATGATCTATTTCTACGTGTACACTTGTTCTTTTGTACTTGCATAAGACATTAGACAGGGACTGCTGTGTGTTTATGTTGTGTGTGTGTGTGTGTATGTGTGTTTGTATTTGTACTCGACGGTTTTTGAACGTGGTATTTATTATTTATGTTTAAGTCCACGGCTACAATTAAACTTCCTATACGATACTTGTAATTTCTAATTATTACCGCAGCTCCTACCATTTTTCTCTTTCTCCTTTTTCTTTTTCTTTCCCCCCTGTCCAAACTAATAACAGAGTACACGTTTCCATACACACTTTGTGTACATTTTCATTTTTTCTACATTTTTTCTGACGTGTGTGTGCATGTAGGATATGTACTATGTACGTACGATATGTGAATATGTGTGTACAGAATCAAATGTAAAGTCTACCTACAGTGGACGTAATCTAAATTATGACTGTGACTGACTCGTGTATTGACATTACATTGCAAGCTTACAATTACAATTACAATGCGGATAAGAGAAATACAGATACAAAGATTATATAGGTTTTTTTTGTATCTTCTCCTCCCATTAAAATCCCAAAGAGAGTCTCTCTCACAATAATAAGTAGTCGAATACACCTAAATGCAAATGCAAATACCAGTGTGTAAGTAAGTATAGATGGATGAATGTGTGAGTTTGGAAAGGAAACTGCTTCTTTGACTTTCGAGGAGAGGAGAGAAGAGGAGGATCCCACAGAGATAGAGATTGAGAGAAGAAAGAAGCGAGACAAGAAGGGAAAGAGTAAACAAAAGTGATATGAGGGAAATGAGAGCACAAGAATTTTTCTCCGTGTCATCTTAATGTGAATGTGAATGACTCGCACTTGCACCTACCTACTCAAATGGGCTAAAGACAGTTGAGAATTCAATGAGCCTTTTTTTTCATTTCTCACAATCAGTTTTTTTCCCCGGTGGGTCTTGCATTCCCAAACACTTCAAAATCCCAGTACTCACATATAGTTCCGATTTCAATCCGAATTCCAATTTTTTGAACGGGATGAGGACACACACAAATACGATACACACCACCATACACATGCGGTCGTGAATTTGGTACAAAGAACAATGAGTCTTATTGCGTATACGGGAAATATGTGTTTAAAGGGGAGAAAAGGCGGAGCTCGTCTGCTACCTTTTTTTTATTTTTTTTTACAATGATTGTCTACTCGGAGGAGGTACCGACTCATTCATTAGCTCGACTTATTATGTGAACTTCTTCTTCTCATTTACAATTCAAGTTTAAATTTCAGATGGTCTTCTCATTTCTCTCTGTCTTTAGTTAGTCTTTGTCTCATAATCAGTCTGCTCTCCTTTTACCATTCACCAAAATGAAAATCCATACATTTTTTGTCTGTACTTTGGCATTCGTACAGGTTTTTTTTTACAGATAAACTACATATAAGACGGCTCAAAACAAAAGTCAAACTCAAAAGACAAAGTTCAGATGACGGTAATATTTGTAGAATTTGGTGAATTCACAATAGAACAGATCCAAATGGATTGAGATTTCTCCAGCAGCACAAGCAGCATACAGATGGTCAGATTTCGACTCTAAATGTTTAAATATAATTATAGGTACACTCCATTTTTGTTTGAATTTAGAATTTATTTAGAACAATGTGAATGTCCCGAACGTTCCCGTGCATATGATTTTGGTCGTGGGTTTCGTTTGATGTTTTTTTTGGTGGTCTGATGATCCTTATGTCTGTGTCATGTATACAAATGACTTAAAAAACCGTTTTTAAAAAAAAAACCCAGCTCACATTACATTGTATTATATTGAGACGAGAGGGAATTCCACTTGTACATGCGTTTACATTTGTCGTTAGTCGTCCTACAGTCCACATTACATTTCCGGACAAATTCAGTGTAGACTACAGATAGACAGACACATTATTGGTGTGTCGGTACAAAGACAAATAGGAATATACAAGTACAAGTACACACTTTTAAATGCAAATGTGGAATGAATGAAGGCTAAAGCGTGAGTACTTGGAATTCAAATGCTCACATGTGTGTATGTGTGTGTGTGTGTGTGGGGGGGGGGGGGGGATTGAACTTTGTAGAGTTGAGTTTCAACTTCAACTGGGGCATCCGTAATATGTATTTTGTAGTAGGAAAAGTAATTAGTTAAATTCGAATAGGCAGACTAATAGGGCAGTTTCTTGATAGTTACAACAAGTTGGATGTGATGTGGAGGTAGACGATAGTGAAAGACCTTGTATTTTTGTTGCTCTCTTCCTCTTGCTCAATTGCTATCTGTTGTGTACGATATTTGTATGTATTTTGTATGGAGGGATAAATTAGAAAATTACAATTACAAGGAAGGAAAGGACAATGGAGAAGTATACACATTGCATACATAATTTGAAATTGGTCACCATGAGTGTGAAGCCAAATGGCTATTCCTATTCCTATTCCTTTTCCTTTTCCTATTGCCATTCCAATGTATTACTCTCTGACTGACAACAATGTTGTTCGCTCTTTCATTCGTCTGACGACTACGAGAACGATGACGACGGTATTCAAAAGGCATACGGAGTCACTGAGAGGAGCGCGGGGAGAATGATGGAGGTAGGAAGTAAGGGCATTACGCATTACACATTACACATTTCTTCACACTGCAGGTAATGTAAATGATTATTATAATTGCGGAGCGCTCATGGAAATGACACCGTTAAAAGTACAAACTCTAAACGCCAAACTCTCTCATCTCCTCCACACAACACAACACAACATTCATTTATGCCGTGCTTTACTTTTTTTGCATACTCTCGCTCTCCTCTCTCTCTCTCTCTCTCACGGTCATTTTATTGTCTCCTTCCTTTTTTAATGTTCACTCTAATGTCCAATGTCTCGTGTGTAATTCGTATTTCCTTATTCGTATATACATATGTAGTTCTACATATTTGCTATTCATTCTCTCTCCATCCGTCTAAAATACATAAAAAATGTACAAATACGAATATACTAAATGCTCAATGCTAATTCATAATTTTTAATATTTTAAATTTGAAAATTTGTAATTCTCCATTGCAACCATTTCATTCAGTTGCATGTTGAGCGGACTCCCCGCAGCATTGCTCTCTCTCTCTCTCTCTTTCTCTCTCTCATGAAAAGAACTTTAAATTATACTCATGTCGTATGATGTTTACACGGCCCAAAAATTTCCCTATCTATAATTTCCTCTTGTGCTATAGATAATTCGCAATTATAAATGTTCACACAGTCGGCCATTTGGGCAATTGATAAAAGAGGAAGAGAGAGAGAACAAAGGGGGAACATTTAAAAATGATAATTTTTGCAATAGAAGAAGAGGATCCCCCAGGATTTTTTTTCTTTGTCTATTTCAACTATTATGATAATTATTTTGGCTTCAGTTTGATTGAATTCCCAGTAGAGGTAGAGAAAAAAGCACATAAATGGTTGGTACACATAAGAATGAGTGCACGAGTGAGTGTTGGGAATTAGTGAACCCGAGAACCTCCGCCTTTCTCTGAAAAGACTCGACAATTCTGTACCAACACAACATTTCTCCATTCATTCTTCTTCTTCATCCTTCTTCAGTCTCTCTAACAAACTAACAACCCACAACCACTCTGTTCAATTTGATAAATGTATTTTCTTTTACTCTGAGAAAAACAAAGAGGAAAAACAATCCCAGTCGTTCATGTCAAAGTTTCCTCCGTTTTTTTTAAGTCAACTCTCGTCTGTTTGTATAGGTTTTTGTACAGATATTCAAAATTCAAACGTATTGGAGATTCTAAAGGTTTCTCCTTTTCCCTTTTCTCCCCCCCACCCAAATTGTCGATTCTGAATTTGACTGCACAGTGTTTGTAAGTTTCCTTGTATAGCTTGCAGATTGTACTAGATCTAGATAGTGAATGGTATAGATTGTGTGTGGGGATTGAGAAGGAGAAGAAAAGGGAAATAGCAGCAGGAGTTTTTTTCCCTCTAGTTTTTTTGATAGAGGAAATTGGAACCCGCCTGATAATCGTAATTGTAATGGCAATACTCGTAGAAAATCCTGTAACTTGTAGCTGCTCTGTGCTGGAACGGAAAATGTACACTTGGGACCAGCCTATTATAAATGAAAAAGGGAAAGAAGAGAAAAGGAGAGAGTACGAGAGAGAGAGAGAGAAGTGCTGGCAAACGCCCTTCAGTTCTCTTTCTATTCGCGAATTCTCTACTCCTTTTATATCCCTTCTCTTTCTCTCTATTATCTCTCTCTCGCTCTCCATGTGTGCATGTGTTTCTCTGTGTCTGCAAAGAAAAAAGAAGGCTGTAATTTTGGCTACATTCTATATTTTCCCTTGTTTCTCTTCCTCTTGCACTCAAACTCACATGTAGTACATACTTGTTTCTGTTCTATTCACATTGCACACACACACATGCACTCGACACACGTAGCGTGTTATCTCCAGCATTGAATTTTACAAGGAGTGAAGGAAAAAGAGAAATAGAAAAGAAAAAGAACGGAGAGAGGGAGAGAGAGAGAGAGACTCACTCCCCGTACGTATGAGAATCCAAATCCAAGGAAGAAAATACCCAATCACATAATACTTATCTGTTTTCTTTAAAAAATAGTTTCTGGACTATTCCATTTATTTCAACGAAAGTTAAAGTTGCTCACTATGTCTAAAGTCTGATTGTGCCTGTGTGCAATGTGTCTACATGTCTACATGTCTATATACGATATGCCTGTGTGTGTGTGTGTTTTCGGTGTTGTCTGAACAGTGACGGGCTCAGAGACTCCACACTCTCTGTATTGTTTATCGCTGATGGGAAAGAAACGGAAGAGATGAACACACAATCATTTCTTTTGGCCTTCTTCTCTGTCTTTCTGCTTCTGCTTCGGCTCCTCCTGTTTGCCTATGCTGTTTCTTCTTGTATACTTGTAAGTATACGTATATGCTTTGAGGTAAAATCTTATTGAGTTGAAGAGAGTTTGAGAGAAAGAGAGAGAGAGAAAGAGAGAGCTGCAATTTTTTTTCTGTCGTCCTGCTCTCCTTATCAGCACACGTGCATTTTCTCCTTTTTTTCCTCCTTTACTTTCGGCCTTCAAATTTGAAAAAATCTTTCTTTCTTTCTTTCTTCTACTTGAGTTTCTTGAGTTTCATTTAGTGCTCCGTCTATTTTTCCTCTTTTTTTCTCTTTTTTTCCCTTCTTGTTCCTTTTTGGTTTTTTGGCCTGGATGTCGTCGTCCAATCAGTTAAGAAGAAGTTGAGAGCTGTCAGCTTGGGTCGAGATTAATTATTTAGAGAGCAACCTTCTTAATCACCTCCTTGCTCCAGTCGCTTTTCTCTTCAATTTTCTCGGCTTCACTAATGTTAATGCTCTGGGTGATGTCATGCAGGCACTCTTCTTTCTCTCTGTCTCTCTCTGAATTGCTATTGCATAACTAAGCGCCTTTTAACTCAACACATAGAGAGCCGTAGTCAAAGTACATGGAGTCAGAAGCTTCCGAATCAGAATTTCAACTAGAATCAGATTCTCAGAATAGAGTCAGTCAAAACACAGTCAAACGCCTTTACTATCTGTATAGAGAAAGCTTCATTAATATTAAAAAAAGTCTTGCCGTCGTTTCCGAATTTAGGAAATTAAAATAGAGAGCGTGAGAGAGAGAGAGAAAAAAAAATACGGACTAATCTGAGGAATTCAGAATGCTGAATGGAAAGAAAAGGGAAGAGCATTAGAGTTTGTTCTATTCATCGGTTCCCTCTTACCAAGATTAAGATTAGGAATGAGTTTACGTGAGTTCGCTACAAGCGTTTCCAGAGACAATTAACTTGAGATAAGGAAAAAAACGAGAGGAAAGGAAGAAGAGAAGGAATGGCGAATGGCGAATGGAGGATGGAGATTTGGAAAGAAGAAGTAGACCAAAGGGTTTTTAAAAAAGATTGCGTAATTTGTATCATTTTTATTTAAACATGAGAGGAAAAGTAGGGAAATCACAAGGAGATGGAGATGGAGATGGAATGTGTATTAGAAAATACAAAGTGACTGCTGTTAGTTCTGAACTGTGAACCATGGGAAGCGCAGGAAAGGAGAAGATGAGGAGAAAAAAAAGTAATCCATATCATTTTCAAGCTGGGATTTTTGTAGCTTCCGGCTCTAAACCACTTGCAATCCCAAAATCCTAAATTACAAATTATAAATTACAATTACAATTCTTTCCCCTCCATATGCTATGACTCTTTACCTTCACTTCATTTCATTTCACATGCAAATTGTATATGTATACTCTCTGCTCTGTTCTTTGTTCTTCTGAGGTTGAGAATTAGGACATGGAGAGGGAAAAAAAACTATAACGAAAATCCCTTGTCGTTGTTCTTGTTCGAATAGGATTTCAAGTTCAAATTTCTCTCCTCTTGCCAAGAAGTCTGAACCCTGGATAATGTTTTCGAAGTTTTCAAAGCTTTTTTGTACTTACAATTAAAATTATGTACGATACAAAGCTGCAAGTGTGTGCGCAGTGATAAATTGTTGAGACAGCGAGAATTTTATACGATTGAATAAGAAAGTTCAAGTTGTGACGAGTTGAGTTGATATGGAAATTGAAAATCCATTTAGATGTCTTCAACTTGAAGTAACAAATAATGAATCTTATCACTTATCTGGGTACAGGCAGGCAAACCAGAAACAGCATTCATTTTGTTCTCATTCTTGTTATTATTCTTCCTTGATCCTCGTTTGTTGTTCGTTTTTCTCCTTCATGTCATGGGATGTACTTTGTGACCCGTGGCTACATGCTTTTGTCACTTGCATGAATATACATGAATTTTTCCGTTTCTTAAATGCTGAGATGGTGCTGGTGCTGGTGCAAGTTGGAAGTTGAAAGTATAGAAAAAATAAAAAGTCGTCCTCGTCTTGGTCTTGGTCCGCGTAGTGATCGTCATCATTATCATCGTCGTCGCACGACTCCCACGTGTTGATTATTTCTCTATGACATGAACATTTAATTTCAAAGGAAAAGAGTACAAGCAAAAAGGGATCCTATCAAGTATCGGGATGGAGAATGAATTCCACTTGCATTTACATGTACGTATGTATACTTGAAATCCTCTTAGGTTTTCCTCCCTTTTTGCCTGTCTTTTTACAAAATATATTTATTAAAAAGGTTCTTGAGCAGCAAAGAGAGAGAGAGAGAGAGAGAGAGAGAGAGAGAGAGAGAGAGAGAGAGAGAGAGAGAGAGCAAAAAAACTGCTTGTCTAGAGTCCAGATTTGACGTAATTTATTAGGTTTTATTCAGCATAATAACAGAGGTAGGCCATTTCATTCCAGTTTTTCATTTGCTTACTTCCAAAGTTCCAACTTCTCTCTCTCTCTCTCACTCTCTGTCTGTCTGTATTTTCTTACACTTGGATTCACACACACATATAACCGGCACCGGCATGCAATACATACACACACACATTCTCTCTCTCTCTCTCGCTCTCTCTCTCCGTATAAAATGTACTTATATCTAATAATCTGTATAGTGCTTTCGACTGTGTGCTATTTAGTAGTTGAGAGAGTTTTGTAGTTTCGTATTTTGTAGTTTGTAGTATTTCTATTCTCTTTTGTGAATTTCTACTGTCTACTTTATAATATGACTAAACACTAAACTCTAAGCTGTGTGTGTGTGTGTGTTTGTATGTGTACTTGTACCGACTGTATACAGAGAGAGGCAAGTTGTGTAGTTGTGATTTGTGCGTTTTGGTAGCTTTTATTTCCCATTCTTATTGACTAGAATTCTAATGATTCCACGGACTGTGTGTAATACAGTCAAATACTATAGAACTATAGAGTCACCGTAGTTTGTATAGTTTAGGAAGTACGGATTCATAAACATGAGAGAGAGAGAGAGAGGAGTGCATTGCATTTATTGTGACGATTCAGGCATGGCATCATGGAGATGGAATGCGTACGTTATCATCGATGAATATCACATAACTATAGAAAAATCTGTAGAAAAGCTCACCACAGCCTGTACAATTTTGAGATATGTAGATGTAAAATCCCGGTACTGGTACTGGTATTTATATAAATATAAGGTCCAAGTCGAGATATTCTCCGGATTCATACTTCATATTCACACGACAACCATCATCAGACACATCCGACAGAATGCCCTCCAACAAACTCCTCGTAGCTACTAAACTGCCAACTACATACATAATACCTAATACAACAACAACTTTGTGAAATGATGAAGCTGCTTCACCATTTCATTGAATTTCATTTGATTTGCCTCACTGTGATATGTACAATTTCTGACGGTGTGTACAAAATGCCAAATGCCAAATTCCAAATGTGATCAAGTTTTTGGTTTTTGGTTCTGCTCGTGGTCGTGGTCGTTTGGAATCATGTGTGTAAAATCCTTTTCATAATAATATTTAGCATATTTTTATTGCAGGGTTTTAAAGAAGGGATTACGATTGGTTTTACAGATACAGATAGTTGCTGCTGCTGCCATTGATATTGATATTGATACTACATAATAAAAAAGAGCTGAGCTGAAGGTTTTCGTGGTACAATTGAATGATGAGTATAAAGATTTTTGTCTTGTCATTTCAATCGAGTTCCAATATCTTGGAAGTGTGTGTGTTGTGTGTGTGTGTGGGGGGGAGGGGAATGAGGCTTTGAGTTTTTTTATGTGTATTATTTATTTATTTTTTATGGAATTGTCCAAGTGTGTACAAAAGTTTGGATTGGTGGATTGAAAATTGAGAATTGAGAAGAGAGAAGAGAGAAAACAGAAAGGATTGTGTAAGAACAAATGGATCTGAGAATGAGAATTTGAATGTAAAGGATTTTTCCTGAGCTCGCAAAACGGAAAACTGAACAAACTGGTTCGATTCTTCTTTACCTTTGTTGGATTTTTATTATGAAGAGAAATGGAGGTTTTTTCTTCTTCTTTCATTTGAAATGCGTGTGTGTGTGTGTGTGTGTGTGTGTGTATGTTTGCTTGCTTGAGTATTTATGTTTTATGTTTGTCTTGTTCTCCTTAGAAGCACTTCATTGTATTTTTACCTATTTTGTATTTTGATGACTGGTCAAGAAGTATTGTGACATTGGAGGTAATAAATCCAACTTTTCATGTTCCCAAAAGTCATCTTTCTCTCCTTCTGTATAAATTAACGGCTTATATGTGTATGTGCAATTAAAGGGTCAAAGGTTTAAAATACTGAATTTAATTGGCCGTTCTCTCTCTCTCTCGCTCTCTCTCTCTCTCGCTAAAGGGGAATACTCGTGTTTGCATTTCTTCAACTCCTGAAGCCTTCTTCTTCTTCTTCTCCTACTTCTTCTTCCTTAACTCTCTGCCATATCGAAGTTAAATCCCGCGAACCAAAACCAAATGCAAGTTTTCTTGATATTGCATGGGTAATGGATAATGGGTAGGGCCACCGTACACACATTTATATTTATTTACACACACAATCTCTCTCCCTTTCTTTCTTTCTCTTTCTCTCTCTCTCTCTCTGTCCGTGTCACACACTCATACTTCTCCAACATCAATTTCAATTTACATTCTGCCATTCACGTCCGTGGTAACAAAAAAGGCTACTAAATCCAACTACATGAGTGAGAGTCAACACACACCGTCTTGTATTATTGCCTTATAATTCTCATTTCATATCAACCATCAGCTATCAACTGCGCATAGCATACGTGTTCAATTGCAAGAATCTGTATAATGTATAATGTACGCACAGAAAGTATGTCTGTGTTTGTGTTTGTGTTTGTATGCTCACTTATGTGTAGGTATGTGTAATGTGTGCACAGCCGATATGAAGGCGAAGGCTCGTAAAAAATAGTTGGTACTTTATGGTATGAATTTTATAATAAAGTTACCCTTGGTGGTAAAAAGTAATTGCTCACAATTAAAGGCTAATGACTTTAATTACTTATTTAAATTTCCCTTGTATGTTCTAGCTTATCTCGGACGGACTTAGGAGTACGATTAGAAATTAAAAGTATATAAAAAAAAATAACAAGCATTTTTTCTCTACGTCATCGACTTCATGTTCTTCATATTCTTCTTCTCCTTCCACGTTCGTCTTCGTCTTTTTCTTCTTCGTCTTCTTATTTTTCTCCGTTGAACTTGGAGAACACTTGCATAGGTTTTTTTTTAGTGTTAATCAGGTGATTAAAATATAAACCGAGATAAAAGGTGAAGCGGAACAATTCGTGAGCATGAATTTTTTGGTAATCTCACATCAGTTGGTTGTTGCTTCGTTTGGTTTGGTTTGGTTTAGTTGTGGTCTGTCTGGTATAGCTTGTTCAATTTGATATACCAAATATTTTATTTTATTATTTTTATCATTATTTTTATTATTGCATTGAAGATATGCATAAGCCGCCTCTTGCTCTAAACTCCCAACTCTTCTTCTTCTTGACTCTTCTTCTAGTCTATACTCGTTACTCGTTGCTCATAGCCAAAAGGAAAAGGTGTAACATTTGAATGGCTCTTCATTGTGTGTATGTGTATGCATATGAATATGTACTTACACACACGATGAAAATGCGTTGCTCAAGATGGATAAGGGATCTTTAAAAAAAGTTTATTACTCATTACACGGATCGATGAATGTTCTTTCGAATGTTTATAGCTTTCCTCGGCCAGTAATGTTGTATGTTGGCCACTATGTTTATACATGGAATGGAATATATCTACTCACTCTCAACTTCCCAACTGTATGTGTATTTATGTAGAACTATCAAAAGACCTGGTTCATGAGTTTTTGCTTCAAGTGATCGTTCGAATTTGATTTTGAAAATCCAGTTGGAGTCTCCACCAACCGAGAAAGAATGGTACAATGCAACAGCGAGAGAGAGAGAGAAAGAGTGTGTGAGTTAGAGAGAGAGATAGAACGAGTAAGTTTCTGATAGCATAAAGTTAGATTCTATCTGCTCTTGCCCACAGCAGACTCCTAATGTGTAAAAATTAACCAAGTTCCTTCATATTTATGACTGGAAATCTTGTGATAACCATCTACGCATACGATTAACTCCACAACAGAGAGAAAGACAAACGTGTATGTCTATGTGTGTGTGTTGTGTAATGTGTAGAACGTAGTAAGTAGTATTTGTTATGTAGTACGAGGAGTACGAGTAAGACAAAAGGGAGACTCGTCGTTTCCTAGTGAATAGTGGATTCTACATTAATCCAGCTCGTAGTCCGTTCACCATCCCCATCAACTAGACACACACAAACACACACACACACACACATACACTTACACACACAGATAAACCGATAGACTGATAGCTGAGAGTCAAAGAGCTCGATGCGTACATACAGAAAAGAACAGAACATACAGAGAGTTCGTACCTGTAACTCCAAGTTGCACGTACGGATGCCTCATGCAGTTTTCCCCCATACGTTCAGATAATTCCATGAGCACAATTTACTATTGCTAGTAGTGTTGTAAGTACTAGCGTGTGTATTTGTGTGTATGAATTTAAATGCTGTAAAACGTGGAGCTCATAAAACAAGGTAATATAGAATAATCTAGCCAAGAGTATTTACTATTTAATCCAAAAAGTATTTACTCAAAAGTTGTAGAGCCATGCGATTGTAGAATTGCATGGCTCTGTATTGTATAGACAAGTCAGAGTACAAGATGTGTGTGTGTGTGTGTGTGTGTGAGTGTGAACGCTGTACAGTATAATAGGTTAATAGGAGTCAATTAGATGAATAAATGTGACCAGGGTGAAGGCAAAGTCGGGCTACGGCTGGAGCTTGAGTTAGAGCTATGTAGAACCTGAATCAAAACTAGCTGAACTTGAGACGGCTTTTGAGTACTATGGTTATGACTGTGTTTGTGTGTGTGTGCAAGAGAAAGAGCGAGAGAGCGAGAGAAACTCGGAGAAGAGTGTAGTGTAAAGTCTCCTCTGTAAAGAGTAATTTTAATATTGTATTGTGAATAGTGAAATACGTTTAGTGATGTTGATGGTTGAACTGTTAGATGTGGATATGGACGAGTAAACTTGTTGGAGTTTTTGGAGTTAAAACAAGTTTAGTTTCATTTTGATTGCTCAGCAAAGCAAGAGAGGAGAGGGAGAGAGAGAGAGAGAGAGGAACAGAACACGACTCTTGAGTAAAATGAGCAATTTTCTAAAAGATATAAAAAAAATATACATGCACAAACACACACAGACACAGACTACAGCCGCGCGTTAGTACATACGAGAGAAAAGTTGAAATTCATGCATGTCAGATAAAGATAAGGAATCGGATCGTTCGGACAAACGACCAAGTAAAATGCTTAATGCTTCCATATTCATCTGACCAATCATTTCATCCACCCACCTTTGTACTTTTCTACTCTCTGCACACAAACACACACACACACGCACATATATACATATCGTATATACAAATGCTGTGTAGAAGAATAGATTTCTTGTTTTTCTTTTGAAATACGTTCAAACCACGTTCATTCGTCACTAATATTTCTTGGAGTTTTATCTGTTTCGTTAACTACAAGAGTTGTACAACTCCATCCTGAGGGTGTCGTGAGTATTCATTGTCACCTCTCTCTGTCTCTCGTTTACTCTCTTGGTCAACTTTCCATGAAATATACGAAATGCAAAAGGAAAATAAAAATCATCGACCTTGAGCTTTTCATATTAGCATTGGTGATGATGACTAGAAAACACGAGGAGATTTCCAAACAAGTTGAGTATCCAGTATGAATTATGTATTTTTTATTGTTATTGCTAAATTACATGGAAAAACTTTTCATTATTTCTTCATTTCATTTTACAATTGCAATCGCGATCGCTCCTGAGTTGTGAGTGAGGAGGAATTCTCAGTACTCCAAGTACAATCAAATTAACACGACACAAAATTTCCTCTAGAAATCTCTCTTTCCCATGTGCAAATATTTCCTACAGACATTCTATTACATTAATTATTCCCCTTAAAAAAAACCTTAAAACGAGTACAAATGTATAACAAAAACTAACCTCATTTAAAAGTGATTGGAAGCATTTCATTCATTCATATCAAGCTTTTGTTTCAGATGGAAATGAGAGAATGAACTGAGGATACAGCATGATCGAAATGTAAAATGTACAGGCGGGGGGGGAATGTTGTAGATGGCATTTAGAATTTTGAGATTTTGACACAATTCCAACATGAATCAACCATCAACAGTTGTAGCTGGATAAATGTACATGTGTCAGCATGAGTATTCATTACTTTCCCAAACCAAACAAGACGACATGAAAAAAAATGAGCAAGTCCAAAGTCTATATGGAAAATGTCCATGTTATACGTTCACGAATTCTAGTTCAACAGATATTTAGTTCTCGTTCATATAGAAAAGTCAAGTTTAAAGTTTTGACGTTTGAAGGAAATGGTTCCTTTCTCTTTCTCTTTCCACGTGTGTATTTAAAGATCCATTATAAAATTCCAAGCATGTGTACATACATATAATTGTGTATTGTATACGGTGACTATACTGTCGAAACACAATGATGAAAAAAGGATAGAGAGAGAGTTGGAGTTTCTCTCTCTCTCTCTCTCTCTCTCAGTTGGACGATAATTAATAGAGGTAGAGAAGTGGAGTGTTGTCAATCGTCGACTTGTGTTAAAAATTTGATAAATGTTTTTGTGGGGATACAATGCAAAGCATGTGAGGTAGTTATTTGGATTTGTTTAGTAGTCACTCATGAGTTGAAATAATGTGTGGGTTTATTTGTGGAGCTAACTCTGCGACGAGGATGAGAATGAGATTCTCTCTCTCTCCCTTGTTCGCTCATTCTCCATGTGATTCTATGCGATTCTATGCGAATATGAACAAAATGTATGTAAGTACAGATATTGAGTTTGTGTTTGCATGTGAAAGTGGAAAAGTGTGTTGTTAAAACTGAAGAGCCGCAAGTTGAGGAAAGAATAGTAAAATAAATAATTGTGTCAAACCATGAATGTATAAGAGATTGTTGTTACACGGAGAATTGGCAGTGGGCTCAAGACTAAAGAATCGAATCCAATTTAAAGCTGAACTACGCTTGTTTGCTTCTCCAGTTTGCCATGCCTTTGCATCCATCCAAACTCTGAATTTCTCGAGAACTGTGAACAATTGTTTTCCACATAAATATATATATAAACATAGAGACAGACAGAGAGAGACACACACACACACAGGCAGAGGCATAAGCACACGAAGACACACAAACTCACGCACACAAATATTCCAAAAGAATAAAAGTGCAAACTACGAGTTGTTGCGAGTGGGACGAGAGAGTCTCCCAGAAGAATTAGATAATTAATGCGGCGAAAAGGAACCATTTCACAAACTGCCTCTTTGTAACGCTCTACCACTATGTACATACACACACAAGAGAATGGGAGAAAGAGAGATAGATAGATAGAGAGAGTGAGTGAATTCAACTGACTATAAATATACACAAGCAGGCAGAAACTTGCGAGAAGAATGCTCTCTTTTACCCGAATACTTGGCGTACTTTTAATGTACTGCTGCACTTTACCTACTCCTTTTTCTCTCCGTTTGTATACATCTGCAAAAAAAATGGGAGCAGCAACACATTGAAAGAGAGAAAGAGAGAAAGAGAGAGAGAGAGAGCGAGATGGAAAGAGAAACAAATAGTGAGACAACATCCCAAAAATGATCATCATAATGAAAAAGGACGTCGGATCGCTTCATTCCGGCTTCTCTTAAACAACATAAACGAGAAACGGCTTCAAGCTCGTGTCTACACACACAAATATAAACATATACATCTCCATCTTTATGGTGGCAATCTCGTACTCTTTCTCGTCTCTCTCTCTCTCTCTCTCTCTCTCTCTCTCCTAGAGAATCAGAATCAGAGAGAGAGAAGGAGCTGATCGTCTTTGGTCTTTAGTCAAGTTTTATGGGCAAGATATAAACTTATCATTTGAAATTCCAAATATATTTAGTATTTAGCCTAATACGATGGTTTGGCATCGCTCTCAGCCCACCATCCTACTTAAAGTCAAATGTAATATCAGTCAGGAGACTTGCAATGTGGAATATGTGAAGAGAGCCATCAGTATAATAAGCATGAACAACTTAACTATGTACTATTTATGTCTAATGTATCCTTTACTGATCATCATACCCTTCCACGTCTCTTTTTCTCCTTCTCCTCTCTTTTTCCTTTTCCACTTCTCAACATTTCAAACAACCATGTTAGAGAAACGGCAAAACACATACACACACACACGACATGGACGGATTTTCAAATTTTGTCTAAATTCACAAAATAGATTGCGTTGGTGTGGTATCATTTGGTATGGCATGGTATGGTGTGTGGTGGTGGGTGTGAACCAGACCCAATCCGGCTATCTTAGAGAGTTTTGGTATAGACACATGGAAAAAAAAAACAAGAAAATTAAGTTTTGATTTTCTTCCTATTTCCCACTAAATCCACTACGAGGATTTCGAATCAGAGGTCGGATTTTCAAAATTTAAAACTTTTAACGTGTTTTCGATTTTATGCAGTTTTTTTGAATTTTCCAAACCGTGATCAATTTTTGGCCGACAACATCAGTTCTGGGGTTAAAAAAAATATGGAAAGTTTGAATTCGAAATTTTGAATTTTTGACCTGTTTTTTTAAATTTTGAATGTTAGATTGGGATTAAGTTGAACTGATTTCTAGAAACAGCCTACAAACTATTTGAGTACTGAAAACCGACTGAAAAGTCTTGCGGGCAGGACTTTGAACTTTTTTTTACATGTGAAATTGCATGCTCGAAATATTTTGATCAGTTTTTTGACATTTTGAATATTAGACTTGGATTAAGTTGAACTGCTTAGTAGAAACAGCCTGCAAAGTATTTGATTACTGAAAACGGACTGAAAAGTCTTGCGGCAGGATTTTGAACTTTTTAAAAAGAAAATTGCATGCTAAAAATATTTTTATCGCTTTTTTTACATTTTCAATGTTAGACTGGAATAGGGTTGAACTGATTAGTAGAAACAGTCTACAACTATTTGAGTACTCCAAACCCGACTGAAAAGTCCCAGTCTTACATTTAAAATGTCAAAAAAGTAATTAATATATTTTTAGCATGCAATTTTCTTTTAAAAAAAGTTCAAAGTACTGCCGCAAGACTTTTTAGTCCGTTTTCAGTACTCAAATACTTTGTGGGCTGTTTCTACTAATCAATTCAACTTAATCCCGGTCTAACATTCAAAATGTCAAAACACTGATAAAAATATTTCGAGCATGCAATTTCACATGAAAAAAGAAGTTCAAAGTCCTGCCGCAAGACTTTTCAGTCGGTTTTCAGTATTCAAATAGTTTGTAAGCTGTTTCTACTAATCAGTTTAACTTATTCCCAGTCTAACATTGAAAATGTCAAAAAACTGATTAAAATATTTTTAGCATGCAATTTTCTTTTTAAAAAAAGTTCAAAGTACTGTTTTTCACAAACTAACTTCGTGGGTCCTCTGATTCACGTAATGTTAGACTCTGCTCCATATGTACGATAAGGTGAGTGAATGGAGATGACGGCGCAGGTAAAATGACGACATTTGAAACAATTTGGAAGGTCAAAGTTGAAAAAAAAGTGCCGAGCAAGCATTTCCCAGGAATTTTCACCAACCAAATAGTTTCTATCTTGATCAGCATCATTGAATTAGTCTGCACAGTTAGACATTTCGTTTTTCAAAAAACTGATCTTTCGACAATTTGGAAGGTCAAAGTTAAAAAAAAAAGTGCCGCGCAAGCATTTCCCAGGAATGTTCCCCAACCAAATAGTTTCTATCTTGATCAGCATAATTAAATTAGTCTTTTCACAGTTTGACATTTCAGTTTTCGAAAAACTGATCATTTGGCAATTTGGAAGGTCAAAGTTCAAGAAAAAGTGCCGAGAAAGCATTTCCCAGGAATTTTCACCAATCAAATAGTTTCTATCTTGGTCAGCATCATTGAATTAGTTTATGCACAGTTTGACATTTCAGTTCTCAAAAAACTGATGATTTGACAATTTAGAATGTCAAAGTTCAAAAAAAAAGTGCCGAGCAAGCATTTCCTGGGAATTTCCGCCAACGAAATAGTTTCTATCTTGATCAGCATCATTGAATTGAATCTGTTTTTCGTAATAAAAGAACAAATTTTAACCTATTTTATTCGTAAATATTAATTTCATAATGAATGTGGTAGACCAATACTTAACAAAAACCAAAAAATTGTTTATGACACTCAAATCCAAGATATGCATTTTCCAATACAACAGTGTTGCAAACACATCCACATTCATCATACTCAACACTAACAGGGTCAATTTCATCTGTAAAGCCCCATTCAAATGTCGTCATTTTACCTGCGCCGTCATCTCCATTCACTTACGTTATCGTACATATGGCGCAGAGTCTAACATTACGTGAATCAGAGGTTAGTTTGTGAAAAACAGTACTGCCGCAAGACTTTTCAGTACTCAAATACTTTGTAGGCTGTTTCTACTAATCAATTCAACTTAATCCCGGTCTAACATATTTTTTTATTTCGAATTCAAAATCTCCATATTTTTTACCCCGGAACTGATTTTATCGGCCAGAAATTTGTCACCGTTTGGAATATTCAGAAAAACTACATAAAATCCGAAAACTCGTCAAAAATTTAAAATTTTGGAAATCCGATTTCGGATTCGAAATCCCGGTAGTGGATTTAGTGGGAAATAGGAAGAAAATCAAAACTTTCTTGGTTTTTTTTAAAAATGTACATTCCATGTGTCTACCAGAGAGGAGCATTGGGATGGGATCGTCCCGATCCCATGGGATGGCTAAACGCCAACGAGTTTCGGGATGGGAT
>JAIUND010002823.1:0-19549 GCA_034699125.1 Gisinianus flammeolus | reverse complement strand
GCATATGCGTATGCACACAATGTGTATTCACCCTCTGGGGCCAAATGATTATCGTCCTTTTTTTAACTTAACAGACGTTATGTGAGTGTGAAATATATGCGTATAATACGGGGAAATGAGTGAAATAATGAGGAAATTGACACGCGCGCGGGGGAAATGTCAAGAGAGAGCGTCATTATCCATTATCATTTCATTACCATCTTCAAAACTATTATATATCGTATCGTATAAGATCCACATGTGCATTGTTTCGTTTTGAGTCGTTTTAAACAGAATTGTACTCATTGCAATTAAAAACTGAAGGTTAATGTCGGCGAGCGATTTGAGGAATGTGGAAACACAATGGGAAGATCATCATCATAATACGTCATAATATCGTCGGTTAAGTTCTAAAATACGCTATTATCATTTGGCCCCTCAAGGAGCATATACGCACGTTAGGAAATACGGCAGGGCACGTGAATTCACCTTATGGGGCCAAATGATAATAGCGTATTTTAGAACTTAACCGACGATGTGTATTAGGAATAATGTCAATAAAATGCGCGAGGCGAATTGAGAATTTTGAATAAGGACGTGAGCTGAGCTGAGCTGAACTGAACTGAGCAAATAATCCAATCCGTATAAATCGTGTATAAAATACTTTCATTGTCTTTTATATTAGTCGTTTTTCCATGTAAAAATGAAGCGTGAACTTAATTTACGTCAGTCGTCAGGACACGCTTTTCCATATCAACTATAAACACGTGTATATAAGTACGTACTCATTTTTTTTGTTTTTCACCATATACCACAAAAATAATGCACATATCAGTTCAGTATATCGTAAGTTTGCAAAAGGAAACGCTTGATTGTAAAGTCCATTTTCTTAAATATACATAGCATATTTCATATTTGTATTTGATTCATTTTGCAATTCACTCTTTGAATTCATTAAAATTTAATTGAACGTCATCTCCGTCAATTTTCCCTGTCAGTTTCATTTAAATGCATTTACTAAAAATTATTCATGTGACTGTGAGAATCTTGAGTGTGTGGATTCAAGATTCTTGGCGCGTATAACTTCCACGGTTTCGGCTGTTTTTTTCCATTGAGAATTATCAATTATCAAAGACCACAAGTTTTTGTTGGAATTTCCTCAAATTCAATTTCGGAAAAATAAGAATTTTAATTGACGAATAAAGGAATAAATGTAAATGAGTCATATCAAAATGGTAGGACAAGTGCGTGTGTGTGGGGGAGGATTTGAATTATTCCGATACGTTATAATAATAAAAAATTAAAACAGCACACACAGTAAATATAAATCACAGAGGATTTCTCCCTGTGCTGTGCTGTGTTTTCTGTTTTGAACGGGATTTGTTTTGTGTTTTTTATGTTTTGTGTGCATGACAAATTTTTGTATAGATAAATTCATTACATTTTCCATGTGTGTGTGTGTGTGGAACTGTGGAGAAAGGATTTGAGATTTCTTTGTCTTTTTTCAATCGACTCATTTTTCTTTTCCTTGTTATCATTTATCAAATATACATTTCAAATTATAATGATTTGAAATTTAAAGTCACCGTCGGCTAATATGCTGTGCTCTTTCTGCTCTCGCTCTTGTTTATTTTATGATTTACATTGGAATTGTGCATGGGATTGTGTGGGATTGGAATTTGGAAATGTGTGGAAATGGAATTGTGGAATTGGATGAGATGATTCAAAGAGAGTCCGATTAGGATTTTCTCTATTTAATTGTGATATCTGTGTGCATGTGTGTGAGGACTCGGTGCTCCATTCAAATTTTTGTAACTCATTAGCCAAATTGCTATATGTATTACGAATTACGACTAATCTTACGATTTACGATTTACGATTGACGATTACGATTACGATTACTTTTTCCGCCTCGAGGAAACGACAAAAGACAAACGGCACAGTAGCTGCATGATACGGATTTTCTACAATATATTAGTCAAAGAGACGAGCCGCTTTTGTGCTTTTGTCTGACTCACTCAAGCAAACAATTAAACAAACATACAGAAGCCGAACCGCCACATCCCACATCATTTCCGTTCTCTTTCATTCATTCATTTTCATTTTCATTCATTCCATTTGATTGGGATAATTTAATGAGAAAATTTCATTCCATTGGGCCGAATTTTCATTCAGTTTCATAGTTTCATTTCATTTCTGTGAATTATCTCAACTTACCCCCCCATAAATAAATTCAATCGAATAAATTTTAAAAGTCCTTGTCGACTTGTCCATTTTGTCCTCACGAATTTCATCATCATTATCATCATCATCATAATCAGATTTCATATTCAAAAAACAATTGGGACTCATTGACGGGGAAAAACGCATATATCCTCACTCAAACATATTTGCATTTGTACACATATCTGTATACCTCAATAAATAATTCCTGCAATGCTCAACTCTACACGACACCAATCAATTCCACTCAATTCCACACTCATTTCCAATATGAAAATCAAAAGCAAAAAGGGAAATTGATCGAGCGCTCACGTTCAGCGGACGTTTTCAACGTTTTCAACTCAAACATTCAAACTTCAAACAAACATTCATACAAGGCGCAAAAAAAAAATCCTCATTAATTCCCTTTTACGATTAACCAACGTTCAATGTATATATGTAACTGGCATTTATTTTACGCACCTGACCATTTTTGTACCCACTCTCCTCTCTCTCCTCTCTCTCTCTCTCTCGAGGAAAATGGTTGCAAATTGGAAATAAATATCCGCGGAGCACCCTCTTTGCAAATTTCTAAATTGTATACGTAAAAAATTGCAATGTGAATGTACATGACTGCCAATTTCCAACAGCCAACTACCAACTGCCAATATGCCAACTGCCAATATATGCCAAAGGAAAACGCTCAAATTGGCAAATTGGCCTGACGCAAGTCCCACCTGATTCCTCATAAATATATATATATATATATATAGGAAATTAAGGACTCAAAGCTCTCAAAACATTTGGACATTTATAAAATATACACATTTGAAATATTTGAATGACATGTTATTTGAACGAACATGTTTCACCAAAGAATGTACAAAGAATTTACATGTGATTTTACTGTTGAACACGTCATTTTAATACATTTCCATTTCCATTTCCTCGTCCTCCCAGGCACACACAAAAATACAAAGACAAATATCAAACACATTACATGATGATGATGAGGAGGAAAAGTAAGCAGGGGATTTACATACCTATAGAGAAAATGTAAAGTGCACAACACAACAAAAAAAAAAACTGCACGTAAATCACTCAAGGAATTGCACTTTTATTTTATTTGACTTGATCCGTCCGCAACAGCAACAGCAACAAAAGCAGCAGAGAAACGGAGATTCAATCCTCATTGTACATTTAACTATATATATTTGCATTTGAAACGGATAGTGACATAATGAGAGAGAGAGAACACAGGGAGAGAGAAAGAAAAGGAACAAAACCTCGAGCGGTGCATGGGAAAACGAGTGTAAATGTAATTGTATAGTGGGATTTCTCTATACATATATATAATACTCAAACACAGCTCCCATTTGCATTGTGTATACACAGAGATGTGGATCTGACGTGGAACGCAGCATATAACATCGAACGTTGTTCAAACCCGGAGGCTCCCACCAAATAAATATATCGTCTGTTAAGTTCACAAAGGAACTATAATTATTTTCCTTAATTTCGTTGACCTGCTCCAATGGTAAAATGCTCCAAAGGTCAAACGGGTCCTGCGGCATCATTGTCTGCCATGACCTTTTCTGTCACCCTGAATTTTTCCACAATTTTACCCACAAAGACGGACGTAGTCGTCGCATTTCTGCAAATTACGAAAAATCGTTATAGTTCGTTTGTGAACTTGACAGACGATATGTAAGAAAATTGTAACAGAGAGCCAAAGTAAAGTGGTGCGAGAGCACACGAGCACACACACACACACACAGGATGAAAAATGCATGCGGAATGACATGAGAAATGAGTGAATGAGAAATGAGAGTGAGTGAGTCATTTGTGTGTGTGGGCAAACTTAAACTTAAACTTTTACAGTTGTGTGGCCTCGAGGGATTTTGATTGTGATCTGATCTCGTCCGTCATCTGTCACCCAACAAATTTTCCTTTAATCAAGTCGAACACCCAGGCAAAAAACAGAAAACACACAGGCAATGATTGCAATGCAATGACAGCAATTATAAGATTGCAAAATCCACATTTTATTTGAACATGAAAAGATACATATTATTATTACATATAGGGAAAATGCGCACGGGCGACGACGGCGACAAGGAAAAGGACAAATGAGAGATTAAATATATTAGGAAAAAAAGACAAAGGACAAAATACAAAAAACCACACATCACACATTCACAATTTATTTACAATTCACAATTCACAATTCAGATAAGGATAAAAAGTAACATTCCGCTCCATTTCATTTCATTTCTTTCCATTCCATTAGAGCCAATTTGTCCTGTAATTATATTTTATGTATGATTTCGTTAATACATACCTATATACATATTGCACAAGTTCAATATACATATGCAACCTCAAACCTCAACAACAGACCAATCAAAATCAAAAGAAAAAATTCAATCTCATTTAATTAAAAAAAATATTGAGTCCCTTTTATTTAAAAGGGTAAAAAATAAAAGAAAAAAAAAAATTATCCATTCACGTCAAAAGACTCTTTTTGTTTTGTTTATTATAGCCTTTTATTTTTATTTTTCTTATTATGGGGCTTTTGATTTGATTTTCATGTCCATTTTCAAGGGCTTTGAAGCTTTGAAGCTTTTGTTGCGTGTGTTCAAGCTGAAAATCTGTATATATAGTTTGTGCAGTTTGTATAGTTTTTATCGTTCCTTCATTCGTTTGTTGTACATATATAATTGTCAAATTGAACAGTTGAACGGTTGAACAGCTGACAGGGAGTTTTGAATGCATTTCCATCGTCACGTTGACCAAATTAAAATTAACTCGAGTTTTGTATACTCCACTCGCCATCGCGTCGATCTGTTTCAACAGTGGAGACTTATGGTCACGATCTCTCTCTCTCTCTTTCTCTCTCTCTGTCTCTCTCTCTCTCATTTGACACTATCCACAACTTGAAACTTGAAACTTGCAAAAATCCTCCAAAGGAAAATGAAAAGGAGAAGGAAATTCATCGCAAATTGCAAATTGCATTGCGAATTTATTTATTTTTTCGTGTACATGGTCAAAAATAAATGAGTAAAGCAGGAAAATGTTTACGTAAGACAACTGTGTGTACGCAAATGTATACATATAAATTGAACTTTAAGTCCACTTGTGTTGTTGTGGATTGTGGACGACTCGACTTATTTAGTTATTTATAGTTAAAATATTCAAATCCATTCAGAATCAACTCACGAATTCCCCATTCCGCTTATATATAGGATTTTTTGCAGCATGCGGCATGAGGAAAATTGTGCAATATCGACAACAATACAATATCGTCGATATATCGCTCTCATTTCTCCGCTGCCCATCGTCCACACCATACCAAACAATAAACAATCCAAAAAGAGCCCTCACAATTAAAATATGTACATACCATTTCACAATCCTCACAAAAATCACACGATATATAATTCAACCCAAAATGCCAAAATGCCAAGATACCAAAATAATGTCAAAATGCATTACAAATGCAATGAAATGCAGAAAATCCTCAATGCGATAATAAATTCCAATTCCAATGTGGAATTTTTTTTTATATATATGAAATTGTTGGAATCTCACGCTCATTTCTCATCTCTCATTTTCTGTATTTTGTGTAGTAAATTAGTAGTATAACACAACAATCATTTCCTTTCATTTCGTTTCGTTTTTTCAGTTATGATTTAGAATTTATATAGAGCTCGATGCCAAGATGATCTCAATTTTCTACTCGATTCCATTTATATTTATATATATATTTCTTCCACACATTTCCAATTTCCCTCACCACACACAATTTCCCTTTTTTCTCTTGATTTTAACATCCTTAGGATTTTAATAAATAAATATATATTCTTAATTTTCCCAACTCAACTTCCAAGTCCACTCGAGCAAAGCCAATCATTATTTATCCATCCAAATACATATAAAATATTGCGAGAGTTTTGAGAGTTGAAGTTTGAAAAGCGGTCGTCACACACATTTTAATTATTTTTAATTATTGCCAAATCCCTCTCCCAACAATTACATGCAATTTGCACTGCATTTATTAGACAAAACTCGAAACAAAAGTAAAAATCTGTGTGTGTGGAAAAAGTGTGTAAAAATGTATTAATATATGGATGAATTTACACCTTAAGACTTTCATATATCTACTATAGACAATTTAATTCGCATTGGGGAGAAATGAGACGAATCTTGTTGTTCTGTTCTTGCGTGTAATTTGTATTTAACTATTGTAAATTGTGTATAAGAAATTGGGAGAACTGTAATTGAAGTCCGTCTCATTTGGATTTGGATTTGTAGAATTTGTTCCAATCCAATCCAATTAATTAATTAATATATATTTATTTATATGCGGAAATACCAGGAAATACCAGGAAATACATACATAGATTATTTATTGAGCAATGCAATACATAATAATAATAATAATAATAATAATATGCAATTCAATGCGCAGTCAAATAATTCCCATTTGTTAATTCCACATTTAATTTGTCTATCATTTGTTCTGGTATAAATGGCACATGGTTCATGGTACATATTATATATCAAGCGGCTTGTGGAAGTAATAAAGTAATAAAAAAAAGGGGGAACTCTCGTTTTCTGTTCGCGCTTATAATATATTATTGCTTTGAGTTCGTATACTAGAAAATACACAGTCAAATTGTGGATTGTATAAAATGAAAATGAAAATGTACAGGTAATTTGTCTTATTCTTGTTTTATATATGTATATATGTATATATGTTTTGTTCATTCAGTGGAGTGATTGTTGAAATGGTAAATGGTTTTCCGTAGGTAAATTATTAGGCAAATTTCGAAAATGAAAATGAAACTGAGTCCCCCATAATGATAATAATAATAATAATAATAATAATAATAATAAATAACAATAATAAACTTGGGGTGGGGGTGGGGGGGATTGGAGTCGGAGGATTTACAAAGTACAATTAGAATGTGGATTAGGAATTATGATACAGTAATGGATAGTAATAAAGGATTTAATGAGTATAATTGACACTCAATTTGCCGTGAGTAGTAGTCGAGATTCGAGTTAATTCATAAAATTTTCAATGGCTAATTACGGGGTTGGTCTTGTCTTTTGCTTATACGAGATGTGATTCGTTGTGATTTGATATTCTCATGATCTCTTCGTCTTTCCTCTTTCTGCTTATTGCTCATGCTATTTGCTAAATATTTGCTCTTGCTCTTTTGCTCTTTTGCCTTTGCTTTTTTTTTACTATATACCGCATCAGTAAAAAGTATACTTGGGGGAAAAATCATGGGTATGGTATATGATGGTATATATACATATACATGTATGTATTAGAAAGTATTTCAAATGTGACTGTGACATGTGACTCTGTTCAGACTCAGACTCTGACTCTGACTTTGATTGTGGATTATGTGGATTGTGGATGGTGGATTGTGTGTGGAAGAGAGTATCTAGAATTGGCCAATTTTTTTGGTCTGCTGCCTCCTGCCTCCTCCATCATGATCATGCTACATATATTTTTTTCATAGTGACTACACAAAAGGCCACGCAACAGCAATTAATTTGTGAGTATGACGACGACGGCAATGGCAGTGGCAAAACTTTTTTTTTATCTCTTTTCTCTATATATATATACATAATTCCTCGAGTGGTGATGGTGAGGAAAAAAAGAATTAAAGGAGTATATATAAGTATGATGTATCAAATGAAAGAATTCTGCAACTCTCAATCTTCAAATCAAATCTACATTGAAAGAGAGCGGCAGAGTAAAACAAATGGGGAACAAGAAGAAGAAGAATAAGAAGAAGATGCGTGTTGGAGCGATTGAGTAAAGCCTAAATATATGAAATTTTTTTACAAATACAAATAGAACCTCTGAATTCTGAACCTCTGAATTCTGAACTCTGAATTCTGAATTCTGCACACTTTCCTCTCTCAGCTTTAAGCTTTATTACGCGTTTTGATTCTTCTTAGGAATTCGCGTGAAGCTCTTTACATTTTGTGGATTATGTGAGATTGTGAGACTGATTGTGGGATTTGAATTGGGATTGAGATTCATTGAGATTGAGAGATGGGAATTCAATGTTCAAATGTTCAAATGTTCAATGTTCGCGAGTGTCTGAGTCTGATTCTCTCGCGCGGAGATGTCAATCTCTCAATATATCTGTGCTGTGTGTGTGATGGGAAGACTTGTAGACTTGCGTTTTTGTTTGCTGTTTGCTGTTGTTTTGGTCATTGTAGGTATATATATATATTATATGTAGGTATGTATATATGTGTATTTTGTTGTTGGGAGACTATGAAAGAAGTGTGCCTCGGCCGAGTGAGACTTTTGACACAGACTTTCCTCCAAACTCTCATGTGTATTTCTAATGGTAGTGAGTGTTTTTGTACATGGGAAGATGATGATGATGATGATGAAATCAGGAATTGAATCTAAACATTGACGTTTTGTTGAGTGTTTTAATTGAAATTTCAAGTCAATTTCAAGTCTGATTCCTCCGTTTTGGACTCAAAATTATTGACAGGACAGAGATTACATACATACGATATGAAAGATGAAATATGAAATGAAATTCATAATTCAATGAGGATGTCCCACACCTCACTTTATGCATTTTGGTTCTGTTCTCCGTGGTTCTGGTTCTGTAGTTTTGGCTGACAGCTCTGGATTTTTTCATTTTGAATTGGCTCGAGTTCGAATTGGTTTCGACACAAAGTCCAAACTGTGTGTGTGTGTGCTCATATTATGGGAGAAATTAAAAGTTTGCATAAATTCTTGAGCTCTGCAGTTTGCAGTTTGCAATGTTCAATTTGCACTCGCAATATAGAATTGAATTGAATGCAAAAATTAAATACATTTGTATGCAGTTTTGCATAATACAGTATTTCATTAATAATTCCAAATCACATGTGATGCACACAGCGTTTGACTGCCCAAAGTTCAATGGAAATGTGCCTGGCGTGTGTGTGTGCAAATAAATAAATCAAACGCGGGACAACCTTAATTTGAAAGCTCCTTGTCTTCAATCTTCAATGAATGTCTTCAAAGAATATTATTTTGCATCTCTCACAGTTCAAATTCGAGTCCAAGAAAAAGAAAAAATCATGAGCATTCGCCTCGTAAAAAACAACCGGTTTTTTTATGGCTTATTTTGGGTTCGGCCATTGCCAAATATTTGGCAATGCCTTTGTTTTTTTTTGACTTGTGACTTGTGGGCACACTTGATTTTGATTTTGACTTGTTTTAATTTCCTTTGTGTGTGAAACTGATTTTGTTAATCCACATTTTTTTTATCTTTATCTTTATCTTTATTGTTATATTTGTACTGTTGTTCATGGTGAACATTATGAATTCACCTTTGTCCCATTGAGGGCAACGTCATTTTTTTGGGCATTCAAAAACCTCCATCATAAATTGCATATTGCAAATAATTGCACTCTTTGACAAAATAACAATAAGTGCAGCAGTTGCACTAAACTCCACTCCACACACACCCTTTTTGTTTTTTTTGTCCTTTTTCTCCCTCCTTAAACTGGTTTGACTGATCATGATGGACGGATCGACTAATGTGGATACATTAAATGTGGATACCCAATAAATGTGTGTGTGTGTGTGCATGGATTTTGGGGTGACGTGTGTTTGACGTGTGTGTGTGAGATTCAAAAGGAGACTGAGAATGAGAATGGACGTAAGGAATTGAGCTCAATTAGTAAACTGCAATAATCATAATCATATAAAACAATGTATGCACGTAACTTTTACTGTATGAAACTCTATATTTTTAACTTGTGTACATGTGGAAAATGAAAATGAAAATGACTGCCTCGTCCACATATGATCTCATCTAATTCTAATGAAAATAAATTGAGGCATTGAGGTGTGTTGTTGTTTTCGTTTTTTTTTCCCCATGTCACTATAAATGAACATTTGGTTCAGATAAATTGTATCTATAAAATATTCTCACTCGCGTGCCATTTGCCATTTGCCTTCTGCATTCTGCATTCGTATATATGTACGTGCACCTGATTTTAAATTTGCACAGGAGAGTGATTATAACTCTAAATCAGAATTGGAATTCGAATTGGGGTTTGGAGTTTGGAGTAATTAGTGTGGAATTTACACAAGTGAGACGCGCGAAATGAGTCCACACACACACATTTCCCTTCCTTCCTTCGATTTGATTTCATTCACTCATTTATTTATATATTTGCACACACACAGCAGAAACATCTGTCCAAGTCAAAATACAAGTCAAATGGACAAGACTTGTTGGTACATACAAATACATCATAATTAGGTATAATAAACAAATACTAGATATATATTTATATGAACTAACAATATACCCAAGCGAAAACCACATGAGAGACCACACTAAAACTCACTCGCTATCCATATATATAATAACTACAATAAAAATATAAAAATATGTAACCTATCTGCTCTATATTCTATGCAGACAAATCTTCCATTGCCCCAAATGAACATGCAATGTCAATACAAAATACAAAATGGCAATACAAAATGAATGAATGAATGAAATGAATGATTATGGATTGTAAATGAAATTCAAACAGTCCATCGTCTTTCTGTGTGTGTGTGTGTGTGTGGTGGATGTGGATTGGATAAGATTAATAATCCTAATTAAAATTTTAAAATACATATCTGCCGTAAAGCAGCTCCACTGCTCTGATTGATCTCACAATCCTCAATCCTCAATCCTTAATTCTCGATATAATATAAATCCACACCAATCCACACATAATATAGAGAAAATAGAGAGAGAGAGAGACGATGCACAAAATGTACATGGTATACATACATGGTACATATTAATGGCCTTGTGAAGACGGAGATAGAGACATAATATCGTATATGTATATTAGAGAGAGAGACTAATTGAGAGAGCGCCCGTCACGGACCACTCACACTATATCTTACCTTACCAAAACCAACGAGAACGACCAAACGGAAAGAAAATCCCCATATATATGTACATACATAACATTACACACAACACAACACAACACAACACAACACAACACAACACGAGACACATGGGTAATATTGTATGTACACTTTGTACACACACGAGAGCACTTTTTGCTTTACTTTACTGCACTCTTGCACTCGCTCGCTCACTCCTTTTTCCTCTCTTTCCCTTCAATTCTTACTGTACATATATATTGTACATTGTCTCGAGTTTAATGTGTGTGCCGTGTTGTTTCCATTAGTCTGCACTGTAAAATATAAGGTAAGCTCACAATCAATGTAAGAATGTAATGTAAAGCAAGTGGAAAAGCTCACGATCATCATCCACCACACTCTCAGTTTCTCTCTCTCTCTCTCTCTGTGTTTCTCCATACAGTATTGACGTTGGTAATGGTAGAAATGTGCTGGTGATCTCTCGTCGTGGAGTTTTGATTCACCAAATGCGAGTGGGGCTTCATCATTGACCGCAGTCTTAGTCGGTCACTTGAACCAGCAACCAGCAGGAACAAAATTAGGGATCCTCGCCTCCGTGTGTTTAGACAACAATTCTTTTCTGTGTCTCTCTTCTCTGTGCCAAAGACAAAAACAAAAACAAAGACAAAGACACAAAGTCAACGACAACGACGACAAACAATTTTCTTATCTCGTGCTTGTGTGTGTTCAGAGTTCAGAAGCCGTCGTCCACTTTGTGTCGTTAAAAAAATCTCACTTTCCACACACTCAACATTTATTGTGTAAATGTATTTTCATCATTTTTACATGTACACATTTTGATACGGATTTCCGGATTTCCTGTGGACATTGACCATCATATAAAAGAGACAGTGCGACAAGAATTCAGGACAAAGAGTCTGCTGTGTGGATTTTGAAAGTGTGTGTTCATTTTCTTGGGCCACCCGGAAATTCTCAAATTAATTGAATTGGCGGATCAATCGTGTGTCAAATTCAAGGATTTTTTTTCATTTTGCGGACACTAAGAACAAAAGAAGAGGTAGTGGAGGAAAATTGTGGGGAGAAATGAGACAATGATGGAAAGTTTATTTTTACTAGTGAGGACACTTGAGACAAAAATAAAATTGATTTCCTTTTTATAGTTGGAGTTTAAGTTGAAGTTTTGGGAAACGTCCAGCAGTTTTTAGTTTTTCTTCAGTGTTTTTTGTATACAAATGAATTGGAATTGTTGAGAGAAGATGGGCAAAATCCTAAGGGAATCCACATTTTTACCACCTTGGACATGGAATTTCCGTAGATTTTAATCAGTGTAGAATTGTAATTCATTTATAATTTTTATAAACTTATATATGTAGCTTTTTTTGGTGCATCCCGAGTCTGGATTTTTATCATTTCAAATTTATTTAAATTTTAAATTAATCGTAATTTATATTTGACAGTTATACGACTACAAGTTGATGACTTTACGAGGTTTTTCCCTCGTGTGCTGCATTTTGTTTGTGGTTTTATCAGGATTCCAATCAAAAATGTACATATAAAAAAAGTGTGAATGTGCTCGTAAATTTCACGTGATCCGAAGCAAAAGGAAGACAAAAGTATATACACGAAAAAGAAGCGGAAGAGGCTTTGAATTTCCATTGAATTGACATTTAACTGCATTTGCATTTGGAATTAAATCCCTCAAATTTAATTCCTTCACGGTCATTAACTAATTTGTACACAAATCATCATCATAATAATAATAATAATAATTATTATTATTGTTACTTTACGTAACAATTTTAATTTTAATTACACTCTCATCTTGCCATTGATCCCGTCTCGTCTAGTCTTGTCTCATCCTCATCTTCATCTTCGCATCCTCAACAATAAAAGTTAAATTTAATCATTTAAATTTAGTACATAAAAAATATAAAATCCACCTCAAATAACTCTTGGAATAAACCCCGGCAAAAAATGTCTCCAGCACAAATGATTTCCATTTCCTCATCATCATCATGGATTTGGACAATAATAATCTGTCCATTTCCTCTCATTTTCCATCTGCTCCTCCTCCTGAATGGGATCCCACCCTCCACCCCCATCTCCCCTTACCCCGCCCCCGCAATCTCTTACAATCACTTTGTCTCCCATCCCCACCCCAACAGCACCACCACTAGCTTTGACATTGCTTCCATTCCCTCCGGTCCTGGCTTCGATCCCAGCCCGGACCATCATTTTTTCCCACAATCCCCTCCTCATCCTCATTCTCCTCATTCTCCTCCGTATTCCCAACCCGAGATTGAGGGTCCATATTTAAATCCACACATTCCTCTCTACTCCAATCAAAACCCACAAACATACATTTCTTCCCGCCCTCATTCAAACTTCAACTCACATTTCAACTCAAACTCGAATTCAATTCGTGGTCGACCCTTCCGACAATTCCGATTCCGACCGAGAGACGCCAAAACTTTTCCCAATCCAAATGGACTGAATCCAAATCGGATTTTCCGGCCATCCACAACCGCTGGTGGTTCGAATCCTTCTCAAGGGCGTCCCTACGCCTCGAGGCTCCTCCGCCCACAGTCTCCTCAATCTCAATCTCATCCCCTTCAGTCTGCTCTTTCTCAGTCACATTCACATCCTCAATCCTCGCGTCATCAATATGACATGATGGACAGTTTCCTCGAGCTCCTCAACACCGTGGATGTGATGGCCGAGAAACAAGCTCAAAATGGCGGGTAAATTCCACATTCAAATTCCACATTTCACTTTTCACTTTTTGACACTTGCAACACAGAATTTCGTTTTTCATATTTGTCATTTGTCTATATAGAGACATTAGAACAAATTAGGGGAAATTACAGACAATTACGGAAAAATTAGTAAAAATAAGGGGAAAATGAGGTAAAATAAGCAAAATATTAGGTAAAATAAGCAAAAATTATAATAAATTCGGAAAAATAAGCAAAAAATTAGCGGAAATTAGGAAAAACTAGAAAAAATTAGAGAAAATTAGAGAAAATAAGCAAAAAATTAGGGAAAATAAGCAAACGATTAGGGAAAATTAGGAAAAATAAGGGGAAAGTACGGAAAGTCAGGGAAAATAAGCAAAAAATTAGGGAAAATAAGGAAAAAGTTGGGGAAAAGAAGGGAAAGTTGGGGAAAATTAGGGAAAATTACGGAAAAGTGGGCAGGAATTAATGTGTTGTCCCCGCTGTATTCTGTTTTGGTTGAAACAGAGGTCAACTCTCGTCATCCTTCTCCATCATCGACCAGCACCAGCACATGACGGACATGGTGACGAAGGATGAGAAGGAAGAGCATAGCTGCTATCGTCCCTGCGCATCCGATCCCGCAACCCAAATGACATGCTCCTACAATTTCACTGTGGCCAACTACTACGTCCTTTCCCCACATTGTCTAGAGTGTCCCAATGTGACGATGGACTGCTCCAGGAAGGGCTGCCTCGCCTTGGATGGAAGACAAAGGCCAGTGGCGGTCGTCAATAAACTGTTTCCGGGTCCTCCGATTCGAGTGTGTGAGGGCGACACGATCGTGGTGGACGTGATGAACCGATTGGTCGGCCAGGAGACAACTATTCATTGGCATGGGATTCATCAACTTGGAACGCAATGGAGTGATGGAGTTCCCCACTTAACGCAATGTGGGATTCCGTCCGGCACAACTCACAGGTAGCCCCCGAAAACCCCGGCAATGCCCGAATTTAAAAAAATAAAATAAAAAAATTGAAGGAATCCCTTAAAAATTGACGAAATGGTTCCAAATAAAACCAAACACTCCACAAAAATGTGACTAAATGATTGTGGGATTTCTTTTTGGAACAAATATAGGTATGAATTTGAAACGCCCAAGGCGGGAACGTATTTTTGGCACTCGCATGATGGCCTTCAAAGGGCGGACGGGGTTTTTGGGTCATTGGTCGTGAGGAGATCACCGGAAATTGACCCGTCCGCTCATTTGTATCATTTTGATTTGCCGGAACATGAAATCCTCGTGATGGATTGGCTCTCCGGGCTGGCCATTAACGGGCATTTGGTGGGTCACGTGACGGATGAGCGGGAGCTTCCAATGAGTATTTTAGTCAATGGACGCGGGATCCCACCCGGATTCTATGATGATTTCCAACCTGGCGAGGTGAGTTTTTTGGGGTTTTCCCTTTTCTTCAAAATTTCTCTCCCCATTTTTTTTTTTAAATTTTTGTATATAGAGAAATTCAATGGAGGTAATAAACTGAGACTGTGAGCGCGGAAGTTACATAGATATATAGTAAAAAATTTGAATTTCTTAGAACCTTCAAACGCGTGGGAAACCGTTCGTGCCACTTCATGAGCTTCGTGTCCGACCGAATTTCTCGTACCGTTTCCGGCTGATTAGTAATGGCGTGACGCTGTGTCCATTGGAAGTTTCGATTGAAGGCCATTCGCTCCTTGTGATTTCCTCGGATGGTTTTGACATCGATCCAGTATCTGTTTCCTCTTTAGGTAAGGCAACCATCACTCCACACAGAAATTGAATTCTACCGTATATACTGTAATACAATCCCATGACTTTGTAGAACCCCAGGGGTTGTATAGAATTTTCCGATACAACCCTCCCGGGGGTTCTATTCCAGTACATACGGTACTTGTGATTTTAGTTTTCTTAGTACAAGTATTTGTTTGTATTTTTCTATACCGTAAAACTTGAATTAAAAGCCTAGGCTAGTGTGTCTACAATTCTTGAAATTGAAATTGTTCAAAAACCAAGGATAACTTGATAGCATGACGGTACATTAGCTTACACTATATAAAACCAAGGAAGAAATCAGGCTAATAATAATAATTGAGGTAGGTTTATAATCTGGAGTAGGTTTTTAATTCAAGTTTTACGGTATGTATATATTTTCTTAACAATTACATATTCGTATTCTGTGTGTGTGTTTTCCCGTGTTTTTTTTGTGTGGAGTCCACATTCATTCAAGCTGCTCATAAATAAATAAATAAATGAATTGAATGTCGTCGTGGGTGGTCCTTTAATTTGGAAAGAGAATTAGCAGTGAATAAATGAAAAGGAAAACATATGTTTCATGAGAATATGATTATATAGTGATACATGCTGGTGAACGCTGGGATTTCGTCGTGGCTGCGGATCAAGCGCCTGGAAGTTATTGGATAAAATTCCGAGGGCTCATCGATTGTAATATGACGCAAACTTTCCAGGTGGCCGTCCTTAATTATGAAGGGACTGCCCCTGGGGCACTACCACCTCAAACCATTACCACTTGGCAAGGCTCCGCCCCTTCAGAGCCCGGCCTGGTAAAAACAATCACGAATTTCTCATTGTCAGTGTTTTCAGGTTTTCCGGATTACCTATTTTGGATTTTCTAAATGTTTTTTGGAATTTTCGGTTTCTATATATTTTGGACATTTCTGCATTGTACGCTTTTTCCAGACTTTCTGGATTCTCCTCCAGATTTTGCGCTTTTTCGGATTTTATGTTGTTTTTTTTTTTTTAAATACATATTCAGGATTTTTCGAATTTTCTGCTTTTTGTGATGGATTGTCTGAATTTTCCGGATCTTTTGGACTGTGCATATATGCATTTAAAAAATTGGATATTTAACTGATTTATTGCATTGTTTGTTTTGTTTTAATTTGAGCAGATTTTGAACCCCGTCAATCAAGCACCAGGGATTCCCGGTCAATCCATAACAGTGGCACAGTTATCCAGCGTAATCGACGATGATCCAGGAATAATTGAGCAGGAGGTGGCGGATCATCAATTCTACTTGACATACGATTTCAATCCCGTGCCCAACGTCAAGTAAGAACTTACTTTGTATTGTAATACAGGGTGATCCACAATAAGCTCGAATAATAGACAGTATACCTTGAAAATACGATATATTTCATTGTATATATATGCAATGTTAAATTATATGAGTCCTGTTTTTTATTGTTTGATGTGGTTTGATTGTTTGATTCCACACACACAGTTTTGGAAAGCCCGCCAAAAACAAGACGATACGGCAGCTGAAGCGAGAGCGCGCTCGAATCATTCATTTCCTCCCCCAATTAAATTTCATTTCCCACAAAATGCCCGTCTCCCCACCGCTCACACAACCCGAAGACATTGACTCGACGAATCGATGTAATCGAGAGACGAAAGCGGCGGATGGGATCAATTGTACTGAGAAACATTGCGAGTGCACTCATTGGCTCAAAGTCCGGCTCAATTCCATCGTCGAAGTCATTTTAGTCGACATGTCCGTTCCCCTTTTTTTCATATTTCATATTCCATATTTAAATTCCCGCTTTTAAACCTATAATTTAATTTTGAATGGGGAAATATTTCAATTTATTATGGTTTATTGTTGTGTTTATACATTGATGTTTTTCACAGGGGTGTTCAATTTGACGCAGCACATCCATTTCATCTTCACGGTCACTCTTTTCGGGTGGTTGGACTGGAGCGACTGGGCAACACGACACTCCCGGAAGTCATTCAACAAATGGATGCGCAGGTCAGTCTTGTCTCACAAATTTAAAGCATTTAAAATCCCCCCGGATATTTCCAAGAAATCCTTGGTAATAAATATTACTATGTAAATAATCATTCAAATCCGTCCGGAATTTGTTCCATTTACACACGCAGGGTTTGATATCGCGTCGTCGTTCAAATGCACCGATAAAAGACACGGTTTACGTCCCGGATGGCGGCTATACAATCCTCCGATGGCGGGCAAATAACCCGGGCATTTGGTTCTTCCATTGTCACATCGAGTTCCATGCTGAGCGTGGAATGGCCCTCGTTTTCCAGGTCACCACACACATCACATTCCCTAATATACATATATATCGTCTGTTAAGTTCACAAACGAACTATAAGGATTTTCCTTAATTTGCGGAAATGCTCCTACGGCGTCCGTCTTTGTGGGTAAAATTCTGACAAAATTCAGGGTGACAGAAAAGGTCATGGCCGACAATCATGTCGAAGGACCCACAGCCCCATCTCCAGCCGTTTGACCTTTGCAGCAGGTCAACGAAATTAAGGAAAATAATTATAGTCCGTTTGTGAACTTAACAGACGATATATTCCATCAAATTTCCAATTTGGCGCTCCAAACGTCAAATTCCCAATATTTTAAATTATTATTATTTAAATTTCCCACACTAATTTGTTTTTTTCCCCTTCAAAATTCCAAATGAATGCACACAGGTGGGGAATCAAAATGAGATGCCGCGGACGCCACCAGACTTTCCAAGATGTGGAAATTATTTACCACCAATTCAAGGAGCTCGCCATGCTGTGTCTCCAGTGAGCTTTCTTCACTTCCGTTGTTTTATTTTTTGAATTTTAATTTAAAAAATCCCGGGGAATTTTGTAATTGAAATTTTGTTTTGTTTTATTTTTGTCTTGACACAGTTTCACAGCAAATTTAACAATGAAGGACGATATTCATTCTAGTGACTCAAGAAATTGTAGTTTATTGTATATAGATTGTGAATAATTGTGAATAATTGGTGTGATGAACATGAATTCAAAATTCAAATTAGGACAACGTTCAAAAATTCGCGCGCTCATTTATTTTTGATAAATATTTATACATAACGCGAGGGAAAATGGAGATGGTTCAAGATGCCCCACCGATGATATAGTTTTTGTTTTTTGTGTACATATACATTTTGAGTCATCTGTGAGCTTTCCTCCATTTTCCCGCTGAATCTATTCTCATCATCATCATCGTCATTTTATTATTATTATTATTATTATGATCGTCCACATTTTGTTACGTACGTAGAAATTCAAAAATGCCAATTTTACTGAAAAAAAAGAAGATATATTTCGCGGGAATCCCCCGCGGGAAAACTTGAATTTATAATGTTGGGAAAAGAATAAAAAAAACTTATTATACATAATACAAAAATTTTAACTATAGTCGCGGAGTTTTCTTTTTTCATTTCATTTCTTTGTAGTTACGAATCTTTACTATTATATTCCGAAAATGAAAAATTCCAACTGCAAAATTGAACGTCGTATTTATATACTTAATAAATCCCAATTAATTTTAACTGAACATTACCGTATTTGAAATCTGTAAAATTTCTTTATGGTTTATTATACGGTTTATTATATTCTCATTTTTATTTCCTTTGTCATTTCCGACCTACAAAAAAATACAAAGGACAAAAATCCTATTTAAAAACCGTCTTATTTGGCCATTGCATGAATTTTTATTGAAGATCTTTAACAAAGTGGATTTGCAAATTGCCATTCACAAATGTTGGCAGTTTCTGTTCACGTGTACGAGTCAGCTGATTTTCAGGATACTCCTCGGACGTTCCACACACACACAGTTTGCCTATATTTGCGGAAATTTCACTTTGCACTTTGTATTTACACTAAAAACAAACAAGAACAGCTGTG